>JAUPTC010002325.1:0-14257 GCA_030762895.1 Sophora flavescens
CATGAAGTGAACAACATTTCTTACCAGCCAATACATTGTTACTTCCATTGTCACTCACTAGTTGCACAACATTGCTTTCTCCAATCTCTTCGACAAAACTGTCCAGCAGCTGAGTATGATGATCAGCAGGGGATGGGAGTTGCAACAAACAACATATGACAAAGATGATGATGCATAGTTCTTATATTTTTATTTCTTTTCAATTTTAGTTCTCTGTGTTTATCTGATTAACTGCTTAGCACATTGTGCTTCATGATTTACTTTTTGATATCTTGTCTGGATACTAGATTGATGGATTTTGTTTGTTGATGGTTTCATTTTCAGTTGAATGTTGAAGTTATGGATTTTAGATAGAGAAGAAATTAATATAAGAAAAAGAATGAAGACTTTACTTGAAAACTGAAACTGAATGTGTCCCTTGTATTAACATTCCAATAGGACTACAATATATAATAGAAAGGGGAACCTTATTCCTAGAGCATTAATTATCTATGCTAAGTCCTTGGAGAATAGATGCAATGAAAGTAAGAATACAATGGATGAGAATCCACCGCCCACACCGTTCAACCGTCCAAGCTTAATATAACATTAATCCTAATCTAATTTCAATAAGAATATTAATTATAAGCAATTTCCAATAATCTTATAGCATCAAGTTTAGGCAGTAAGCAGCACATGGAGTCCAAAACATGTTTGGTCTCTTGGCTTGCAATAGTTTACCTAAGAGTCAAGTCAATAAAATTAAATGAGTGCCAAACTAACAATAATTGATGACATTTGTGCATGAAGTGAACAACATTTCTTACCAGCCAATACATTGTTACTTCCGTTGTCACTCACTAGTTGCACAACATTGCTTTCTCCAATCTCTTCGACAAAACTGTCCAGCAGCTGAGTATGATGATCAGCAGGGGATGGGAGCTGCAACAAACAACATATGACAAAGCTGATGATGCATAGATCTTATATATTTTTTTCTTTTCAATTTTAGTTCTGTGTTTATCTGATTATCTGCTTATCACATTGTGCCTCATGATTTACATTTTGATATCTTGTCTGGATACTAGATTGCTGGATTTTGTTTGTTGATGGTTTCATTTTCAGTTGAATGTTGAAGTAATGGATTTTAGATAGAGAATAAATTAATATAAGAAAAAGAATGAAGACTCTACTTGAAAACTGAAACTGAATATGTCCCTTGTATTAACATTCCAATAGGACTACAATATATAATAATTAGGGGAAGCTAATTCCTAGAGCATTAATTATGTATGCTAAGTCCTAGGAGAATAGATGCAATGAAACTAAGAATACAATGGATGAGAATCCACCGTCCACACCGTTCAACTGTCCAAGCTTAATATAACATTAATCCTAATCTAATTTCAATAAGAGTATTAATTATAAGCAATTTCCAATAATCTTCACACGGAGTCCAAAACATGTTTGGTCTCTTAGCTTGCAATAGTTTGCCTAAGAGTCAAGTCAATAAAATTAAATGAGTGCCAAACTAACAATAATTGATGACATTTGTGCATGAAGTGAACACCATTTCTTACCAGCCAATACATAATTACTTCCGTTGTCACTCACTAGTTGCACAACATTGCTTTCTCCAATCTCTTCGACAAAACTGTCCAGTAACTGAGTATGATGATCAGCAGGGGAGGGGAGCAACAAACAACATATGACAAAGCTGATGATGCATAGTTCTTATATTTTTTTTTTTTTCAATTTTAGTTGTGTTTATCTGATTATATTCTTAGTACATTGTGCTTCATGATTTACTTTTTGATATCTTGTCTGGATGCTACATTGCTGGATTTTGTTTTGTTGATGGTTTCATTTTCCGTTGAATGTTGAAGTTATGGATTTTAGTTAGAGAAGAAATTAATATAAGAAATAGAACGAAGACTCTACTTGAAAACTGAAACTGAATATGTCCCTTATATTAACATTCCAATAGGACTACAATATATAATAGATAGGGGAACCTGATTCCTAGAGCATTAATTATCTATGCTAAGTCCTATGAGAATAGATGCAATGAAACTAAGAATACAATGGATGAGAATCCACCGTCCACACCGTTCAACCGTCTAAGCTTAATATAACATTAATCCTAATCTAATTTCAATAAGAGTATTAATTATAAGCAATTTCCAATAATCTTCTAGCATCAAGTTTAGGCAGTGAGCAGCACATGGAGTCCAAAACATGTTTGGTCTCTTGGCTTGCAATAGTTTACCTAAGAGTCAAGTCAATAAAATAAAATGAGTGTTAAACTAACAATAATTGATGACATTTGTGCATGAAGTGAACAACATTTCTTACCAGTCAATACATTGTTACTTCCGTTGTCGCTCACTAGTTGCACAACATTGCTTTCTCCAATCTCTTCGACAAAACTGTCCAGCAGCTGAGTATGATGATCAGCAGGGGAGGGGAGCTGCAACAAACAACATATGACAAAGCTGATGATGCATAGTTCTTATATTTTTTTCTTTCTTTTCAATTTTTTTTCTCTGTGTTTATCTGATTATATGCTTAGCACATTGTGCTTCATGATTTACTTTTTGATATCTTGTCTGGATGCTACATTGCTGGATTTTATTTGTTGATGGTTTCATTTTCAGTGAAATGTTGAAGTTATGGATTTTAGATAGAGAATAAATTAATATAAGAAAAGGAATGAAGACTCTACTTGAAAACTGAAACTGAATATGTCCCTTGTATTAACATTCCAATGGGACTACAATATATAATAGATAGGGGAACCTGATTCCTAGAGCATTAATTATCTATGCTAAGTCCTAGGAGAATAGATGCAATGAAACAAAGAATACAATGGATGAGAATCCACCGTCCACACCGTTCAACCGTCTAAGCTTAATATAACATTAATCCTAATCTAATTTCAATAAGAGTATTAATTATAAGCAATTTCCAATAATCTTCTAGCATCAAGTTTAGGCAGTGAGCAGCACATGGAGTCCAAAACATGTTTGGTCTCTTGGCTTGCAATAGTTTACCTAAGAGTCAAGTCAATAAAATAAAATGAGTGTTAAACTAACAATAATTGATGACATTTGTGCATGAAGTGAACAACATTTCTTACCAGCCAATACATAGTTACTTCCGTTGTCGCTCACTAGTTGCACAACATTGCTTTCTCCAATCTCTTCGACAAAACTATCCAGCGGTGAGTATGATGATCAGTGAGGGGGAGGAGCTGCAACAAACAACATATGACAAAGCTAATGATGCATAGTTCTTATATATTTTTTTTTTCTTTTCAATTTTAGTTCTCTGTGTTTATCTGATTATCTGCTTAGCACATTGTGCTTCATGATTTACTTTTTGATATCTTGTCTGGATGCTAGATTGCTGGATTTTGTTTGTTGATGGTTTCATTTTCAGTTGAATATTGAAGTTATGGATTTTAGATAGAGAAGAAATTAATATAAGAAAAAGAATGAAGACTCTACTTGAAAACTGAAACTGAATATGTCCCTTGTATTAACATTCCAATAGGACTACAATATGTAATAGATCGGGGAACCTGATTCCTAGAGCATTAATTATCTATGCTAAGTCCTAGGAGAATAGATGCAATGAAACTAAGAATACAATGGATGAGAATCCACCGTCCACACCGTTTAACCGTCCATGCTTAATATAACATTAACTACCCTGATTGAAAATTAGTATTTCATCCTTGTATCCTGTGCTGTAATTACATCTGGCATAGTAACCTAAAGTTTGTCCATTACGAGCAACCATTTCTTTTTTCTATCCTATTATTTCTGCCCATTTTAAAATCTTCTAGTTGTTTCAAATAACAAACAAGTTATGTTACTTATGCCTAACTTTTTTTTTTTATCTTTGTCGGTTGTTTCTGATGTTACTCTTCAGTGGGTTTTACCTTTCATGTGGGCATTAGTGCATTGGTGCCTAGCTATAGCTGGTGCCACTGCACTTCTGCCTCTATCATTGTGGTGTTTTTCATTTTTCTAAGATTATCTCGTAATTTGTCATTTTGTCTCGTAATTCGTGTCATTTTTTTTTCTGTAATTGTGATTTTTTGCCGCACACAGTACATTTGTGGGTACAGGCCTTTCTCTCCATTTTGCATTATGAGTTAAAATGGTAGCTAATTATACTAGCTTTTATTTGATGATCAACTGGGGTTGACCTCTTAGATTGGATTAAGGAAAGGTTAAGAGGATAATTTTCTATATACTTGGGAGATAAGAGTTGTCTTGACAGTATTTGTATTTGGGTTTATGGTTCCTCCTACTTTTAGTGTATGATATATCTGTGGTCCAAGTATTCATGAATGAATGATTTATAATGCAACCTGGAATAAATCTCTACACATTTTGAGATACTACATGGGGGATTGCCTTTTGAGGCAATAACATATTTTGAGATACATGTGGGGGATTGCCTTTTTGAGGCAATCATGATTGTGGGTGCGTTTGATTCGCTAAAAATTAAGGGACTGGACAGCACAAGTATACTTGTTCTGCGTTAAATTCAAAAAATGATCTAGGGACAGGACAACTAATGGAACAATGGACAGTACAAAAACTCAAAATCTTGTCCATCACAAAACCATCTGACAAAAAGTTGTCCCATGACAACTACAAAAAAAGATAAAAATACCCACATTTATTTCCCTCTAAAATACCCTCCCTCCCTCCCTCCCTCCCTCCCTCTCTCTCTATCATGCTTTACTCTCTCTCTACTTTTAGTTTACGTATTTTTTTTACTGGATAGTTTACGTATTATATGTACTGCGTATGATATATCATATCATCATATAATATAAATATTGCAAATCACAAATAACATATATATATATATATATATATATATATATATATATATATATATATATATATATATAAAGATTATATATGTAATGCTTATAAAAAGATTTTGACCGGATAGTTTGTGTTTTGTATATAAAAAATATATAATGCTTATTTAATTTATATAATATTTAATGCTTGTCCATTCATTTCGAATAGGGAAAGGGTGTGCTTCTGCTAGAGTCCAACTCCGTTATATCACGACCTAGTACGGTATGTAGGTGTCCCCTTCTGATCCTATATGGAATCTGTTTATACAAGACATATATCCCTTATCTTGTGTTCTTTGTATGTTTTTATTTATTCATGCAAGTTTTACTTGTCTATTTGTTGATTTTAATCACGTGTTCTTTATTTGTGCAAAAGATGTATTGTGTTCCTCATGTTGATATTTATTGAAGTTTTACTTGTCTATTTGTGTGTGCAACTGTTACTTTCTATACATGTATGCCATGGTTCCTTAGGTGAGTTCACTTTTATTTTATTTTATTTTTGTTTTCAATTTTTCTGTTTGAGAATCGTCCCGAAATCCAGCCAATGTCGGGAGGTTATCCTCGCCAAGGTTACCAAGCCCGACCACCCTCTAGTTGGGCCCAACCTGTTGCTCCTATGCAACACCCTGGATATGGCTATGTGCAACCTGGAGCATACTTTGGGCCATCATCACAGTATAACGTGTCTCAGCCACCATATGCAGGCTATCCTCCCCAGCAATATGGTGGATATTCCACCAATTGGGACCCGTCCACTGCACCACTTCACCAGCAGCCTACTCACGGTGGTTATGATTACTATAGTCAACAGACCCACAGCGAAGCAAAATCCTGGAGGTCCTGCACTGCAGCTGATGGGTCTGCATACAATTACAGTCAACCACCTTCCCTCTGGTTATAACCATTCGAGACGGGGTTATGCTCGGGACGACTATAGTGCGTATAATGCACCACCACAATCGGGGTATGGTCACTAACAACTTACGATCAACAAGGCTATAGCTCATCTCCTAGCTATGGTAGTGGGACTAACCCAAGACAAGAGGGCCAAACTTCCAACTATGGATCGCAGGGGATTCAGCCCAAGCTCCACCTGTCCAACCCTCTACAATGGCCCAAAGCAAGGTTATGCAACCAACCAACGCCCAAGCCCAACACTTTGCCAACTATCCACATCAAGGAACAGCTCAACCTGGTTATGGGATACCCCAACCTCCCAAGCAGCTTATGGCAACCCCACCACAGGTCTTGTTATGGACCTCCTCAATCTCAAAAGCCTAGTACAAAGGGGAGGCTATGGTCGGTCAACATACCCCGCTGGCCCCCCACCCTCCGGGTATGGTCAACCGTGGTATGATCCTCAATCATATGGTGCGCCTCCCGGTGGCAGCACGGTTATGGCCAGGCACCGCCATCATACAACAACAGTTCTTATGGTGCTTCTTTGGTTATACTCGAGACTGACAATATATTCTAGTGATGGTAATACCAATGGGAATACTCGTGGAAGCTATGATGGAGCAACCGCACCAGACTGTTCAACAGGGTGGAGTTGCTAAAGCGTCACCACCCGAGTTAATATTTGTGTTTCTTTTTTTGTTCTCTTTATTGTAGTAGTGCAGTGTTTAGATGGAAGCATTGATGTATTGAGATTCTGCTTTTTGAATATTTTGTTATTGTTAATTAGGAACTCACATTTTGTACTTTGTTGGATGTTGGACTCGCATGTTTTGAATTATCTTGACTCATGCTGTTTGGCTCGCTATTATTTCGGGTCTCGATGCTCTTCCGAGTATTAGTGTGTTGCCCATATTGGTGATTAATGAAGGTTCATATTCTCACTCTTAAACCTAAGTTCAATGCAGTGTTATTGAATAGCGGCCACGACGGCGCCATGGTGGAAAGTGGTGGCGGGTTTCGAGGGAAACACCATATGGAGGTGGTGGCGTGGCGGATTTTGTGGTGGAAAATGGCGGCCGCATGGCGAAGGCACCTGCCATGACGGAAAAATGGGTTTTTTGGGTTTTTTGAGGAAAAACCTAAATCGACCCCCCCGAGTTGCTTAGGTTGCAGTGACCCGACTTGGAATTGGGCCAAAATGGGTAAAACCCTAAAAACATATCCGACTTCCCACTTCTCATGTTCGTATATTAACGTAAACCTCATCTCTTCTCCCATTTCATCCTTTCTTCTCCAACCATCCACTCTCCGGTGACACCCACTCTCAGGTGACCACCGTTCGGCGATCACTGACCTCTGGCAACCACCCTCTGACCGGTGACCAGCGACAAGCCTCTTCTAGGGGTGTTCAACTTTGCCCGACCCGATCGGGACCCGATTTACCCGCCAAACCCAGCTGGCTGAGCAGGCGGGTCGTCACGGGTTCGCGGGTCATTGGTCCTCATTTAATCCTATCCTTATCCTTATCTTTAATAATAAATTATCAAAATCTCTCATAATAATTTTTCAAAATGTCTCATCCTCTCTCATTCATTCATTCTCCACTCTCCAGACTCTCACTTCTCAATCTCTCATCTCATCTCCATCCCTCTGATTCCTCTCTCACCACCACGACTTCTGGCCTGCCAACCATCGCACCACCGCCCCTCTGCTTCCTCTCTCACCACCTAGCTCTCTCTTCCCTTCCCTGCTTTCACTCCATGCCTCCATCTTTGTCTCTCCATCTCTTGTTCGAGCAGATCGATGTCCTCCGAGTCGATCCGCCTACATCTTCCACTCCGCCGAGCGCACCATTCCACCTCCGCCGCTGAGCCTCTCTACCATCTCTTCGTCTTCATCTTCATCCTCCGCCTCGAGACGCATCAAGCTCTTCCAAGCCAGTCGTCCCCCTGTTCTTGCCGTATGTTTTGCTCTAGATCTCGCGACCAGGAAGCATGCAACAAAGAAAAAAGAGTTTCTTGGTGTTGAAAGTTTTGATGATTTTTTTTTGTTGAAAGTTTGAAACTTTCTCGGGTTTATGTTGTTGTTTACGATTTCTGGTTTGAAAGTTTGGTCGGATCTATTCTCAATTTCTCATCTTGCTCCGGTTTTGTGTTTTTTTGTTGGTTTTTTGCGTTTATCTTCTTCCGTAGCTGTGTAAGACTAATTTGTTTTGTTTGATACTCAACCGAGGCAATCCGACCCGCAAACCCATCAACCCGCCTAATCCGAACCCGCTCAAGCCGAAGCTTCAATCTGGGGAATGGGTCACGTGTTACGATGTCCAAACCGACCATACCCGCCAGGATGACCACCCCTAGCCTCTTCTATTTTCCTTTTTCAGTCCGAAAATGGCTTCCAAACCATTAGGTAACCAAGAAATTGATTATGTTGGGATTGAGGAAGAGGATTAGTTTTGTGATGATGTTTTTATTATTTTGTTATTTGAATTTTGAAGTTATTGGAAATAGTAGCATTTAAGGCTTATGATTAGTGTATCTTGGTTTAATTCGTTCATGTACTTATGCTTAGGGTAATGCACTAGAATTTATTTATCTTGTAATCATAACACTTGAGCACATTCAGAAAAATAGTATTTATATACACTCCATAATCAATTACATGTCATAAAATGCACTTTTCGTCCCCCAAGTTTTTTTAATTTGGCAAAAATGATCCCCCAAGTTTTTCTTGGGGATTTCAGTCCTCAAAGATTTCCAAAGTTGCAATAATCATCCTTCCGTTAAACTTCCGTCAAATATTAACGGAATGGATTTGTGGAACCTGATAGTTCAATGAAGGTACCTATGTTTACTGCCATGTTGCTGCACTTATACTTAAATATATTTAAAAATTAAATTATTACAATGATGTTTCAATTAAATTATTAGAAATAGAATAGAATTATAATTGATAATTGAAAGGTCAAACTCAAAATCTTCTTCTCTTTCTCTATGTTAATAAACCCACAATTCCGTTTTCCCAATAAATTGTACACAATGGTCATTTTCATAATGCAATCTATCCACACTGCCACAAACTACTTGGTTAATTTGTGCATCGAAACATCTTCAACAATATATTGAGAACCCGAATCAATTTGTGCCCTGGATGAATACCACAAACCCAAACAGTTAGAAATACCCCTCAGCAACCATGAGAGAAATTTAAATCATCTCACCTACCATACAACCATAACACCGTCGACACAGGTTTTCTTCTACTGGCGGTCGAGGCCCGAAGAGTGAAGAGGAAGAAAAGTAAGAAATCTCGCTTGATTTGGGTTTATCTTCCATGGGTTTTTATTCCATGGTTACGAATGTCGCTCGAATTTGGCTAAAAAGGAGAAGCTCGAAGGAAGGCGGTATGAAGTCCACCGCACTGTCAGGAGAAGCTCGAAGACGCAGCGATGAAGATGGGGGCGGTAAGAAGGATACGAACCCTCTTGAAACTTTTGTTGTATAACAAGGTAATATTAATATTAATTTCTGTTTAAATATTTTTAAATGAATTTAATTTCACTTAAATATATTTTTAAAATAATTATTGGTTATATGGCAGAGTACACTTAGCAGGTTCAGTTAATATTGGGATCCGAGGTTTAACGGAAAGATGATTATTGTAACTTTGAAAATCTTTGAGGATTAAAATTGCCAAAAAAAAAAACTTGGGAACCATTTTCGTCAAATTAAAAAACTTGGGGACGAAAAGTACATTTTTAGCCTACATGTTATGATTACAAGAGACCAAGATACATGAATCTTGAGCCATAAATGCTGCTATTTCCAATAAGTCTTGAACTTGGTGGTAATCAATCTTGTTAGTAGTCTTTGATAGGTGAATATGAGACTTTATGATATTTTCTATCAATTTAGTTTATTGTTCTTGATATATGTTGTTAGTATTTTGGATTTTATATTTATTTTTATAATTTTGTTATATATATATATATATATATATATATATAATTTTTTTGTCCCATGACATCCATCATATGACCACACCACCATGGCTATAATGTATGATAGATTTTTGGCGGGTCGCCATCCGCCATCTATAAGACTGGTTCAACGTCAGCGTACATTTGCATCCTTCTTTTTCTATTGTTTTTGAAATTGAGGACGTTTCGTAAGCAAATCACGCGATGGATTCTTTGTCTAAATTCTGGTCATTTTTTTCATACTTTCTAAGACCTGGTTCCTCGTTTGGCTAGCATCCTTCACAAGGACAAAGGCTGGATTCACCTTGACGGCGTCTTGTGGTGTGAGTTTTTTTATTTTCTTGTTGGGTGGCTCTGTTGCCCCGTTAGATATTAGAGATTTAGAGGGGGAGTGACTAGCCTCTCGATTAGTTTGTCTACATACATGTAATGGGGAGAAATGGGTATGCAGTGCTCGATCCACTTGGCTCCGGGTTTTGGTTTAATCTTTTTATTTGAATGTGATTAGGTATTGAAAGTACTTATTTGGTCGTATAGCTACTTAGTATATCATAAAATAATTCAATGTTGTTGGTGCAAGAACACTCTAATCTTACACACACACACAAAGAAGAATTAGAGAGAAACATGAATATCACAAACTGAAATTTTATTCACTAGTATCACTTCACTATTACACTTCTCTACACAATTCACACTTCTCTACACAATTGTATCACTTACTATATCTATTTATAGACTTACACATACGCTAACTAACTCTCCTAATAGCTTCTAACTAATCACTCTAGTTACAACAAACTAATCACACTTTAACAAACTCTAACAACTAACTAATTTGGATTATCTCCAACACACCCCCTTAATTCAAATTAGCTAAAAGTACAAAATACAAAATACAATTTTACACTCAAATTTGCATTTTTTTAATGCACGCATTATTAACACTAAAACACACATATATCCTCCTGGATCCCATATCAATCTTTTTAAAGAATTGGGTTTCACTCATTAGGTCAACAAGAGCAAATAAAATTGACCCAACATGCCTTTCATCACTTATTTGTGAAATTGACCCTTCTCTATGCTCTCTTATTAAGCAATTTCCCTTCCTTCACCGTAATGGGCATGTTGCATACACATTAGGTCATTCGAATGGAACAAACTAACATCAGCCCAAACTCTACGACTATCATGCTTCGAACAACTTGGGCCTGACCCATTTTAGAAAATAATTCTGCCCTAACACTCACTGGGCTTTTCCAAACCGCCCCTACAAGCATCATCTTCTCCTTACAGGCAAGACCACCACAACTTCAAGCTCGTCGACACCACCTCCATTTCTCTTGTCACCGCCCGGCGTGAGGATCCCCGATCATCTCGGTTCGTGCGATGGCGGCCCGAACGGATCCAACTTCCCGATTTTCCACCCATGGCCTACTTCGTTTTTGCACTCCATCTCGTCATACGTAGCAACTTTGTAGATGGCGGTGTAGGCCCTTCCGGCGGCAGCTTCGAAGAGTGGCGTGGCGGCGTGGCCTAATTGTCCCTCGTTGTCGTGATGTGATTGTCTCCTCTTCACGGTAGCACTTTTTTTTGTACGGACTGCGATGCGTCGGTCGTCTCAATCGCCATCTCCGACGATGCGATTTCTCGTGGCACTCGTTCTTTTCCGGTGTGCTAATCTTTTAACAGCAAGAAGCATCTCCGATTCCAGTGTACCACCGAGGATCAAATTTATGCTACAAGTTAAATTATGGTTTTTGGGTCAAAATTAGGGTTGGGTCAAATTTATGCTTCTCGGGTTAAATTAAGGGGTTTAGGTCAAAATTTTGGGTTTTGGGTCAAAATTAGGTTCTGGGTCAAATTTATGGTTCAGGTTAAACTTTGGGTTTAGGGTCAAAATTTGGGGTTTTGGATTAAAATTAGGTTAGGGTTAAATTTAGGGTGTTCGGACAAAAATAGGGTTAATTAAGGGTCTTGGTTCAAATTTAGGGTTTCGGATCAAAATTTGGGTTAAATTTAGGGTTTATGGTCAAAATTTAGGATTTGGGTTAAAAGTGTGGGTTTGGTCAAAATTTGGGTTTAGGGTTTGAATGTGGGGACTGAGTTAAAAATAGGGTTTGGGACAAAATAGCGTTAGAATTAGGGTTTTGAGTCAAAATTAAGGTTTCGGGGTTTTGTGTTAAAAAAGGGTTTTGGAATAAATAAGGTTAGAATTAGGGTTTTGGGTCAAAATTAGGGTTTCGGGTTTGAATTAGGGTTTTGGGTTAAAATTAGGGTTTTGGGTCAAATTCGGGTTCGGGTCAAATTTGGGGTTTAGGTTCAAAATTAGGTTTTGAGTTAAAAATAAGGTTTTTGTCTAAAATGGTTCAATTAGGGTTTTGGATCGGAATTTGGGTTTAGGTTTTGGGTTAGGGTTTGGGGTCAATCAGGGTTTTGGGTCAAAATTAGGCTTTGGGTTATTTTGGGTCAAAATTAGAGCATTGGGTCCAAATTAGGGTTTTTGGTCAAAATTAGGGTTTAGGGTTTGAATTTGGGTTTTGAGTAAAAATAGGGTTTTGAATTAGGGTTTTGCGCCAAAATCAAGGTGTTAGGTTTTGAGTTAAAAATGGTTTTGGGATAAAAATAGGGTTAAATTACGGTTTGGCCCTAAATTAGGTTTGAATTAGGGTTTTGGGTCTAATTAGGGTTTTGGTGAAAAATAGGTTTTTGGGCAAAAACAGGTTAGAATTAGGGATTTGGTTCAAAATTTGGGTTTTAGGTCAAATTGGGTAAAAAAGGGTTCGGGACAAAATATTGTTAGAATTAAGGTTTTGTTTCCAAATTAGGTTTAGAATTAGGGTTTTGGGTCTAAATTGGGTTTAGAGTTAGGCTATTGGGTCAAGGTGGGGTTGGGGTTTGAATTAGGTTTTTGGTTAAAATTAGGGTTTTGAGTCGATTAGGGTTTTGGGTCAAAATTAGGGCTTTTGAGTTAAAAATAAGGTTTTGGGTCTAAAATAGGGTTCGAATTAGGGTTTTGGATCGAATTTGGGGTTTAGGGTTTCGATTAGGGTTTTGGGGGTCGGAATTAGGTTTTTGGGTCAAAATTAGGGCTTTGGGTTATTTTTGGGTCAAAATTAGAGCGATGAGTCAAAAGTAGGGTTTTTGGTCAAATTAGGGTTTAGGGTTTGAATTTGGGTTTGGTAAAAATAGGGTTTTGAATTAGGGTTTTGGGTCAAAATCAAGGTGTCGAGGGTTTTGAGTTAAAAAAATGGTTTTGGGACAAAAATAGGGTTAGAATTAGGGATTTTGGCCCTAAATTAGGGTTTGAATTAGGGTTTTGGGTCTAATTAGGGTTTAGGTGAAAATAGGTTTTTGGGGCAACAGAGTTAGAATTAGGGGATTTGGTTCAAAATTTGGGTTTTAGGTCAAATTGGGTAGGAAAAAGGTTTGGGACAAAAATATTGTTAGAATTAAGGTTTGTGTTCAAATTAGGTTTAGAATTAGGTTTTGGGTCTAAATTGGGTTTAGAGATAGTGGTTTGGGGTCAAGTGGGGTTCTGGGGTTTGAATTAGGGTTTTTGGTTAAAATTAGGGTTTGAGCTCGAATTAGGTTTTGGGTCAAAAATTAGGCTTTGGTTATAATTAGGGCTTTGGGTCAAAATTTCGATTTTTAACTATATTAGAAGCTTTTCACAAAATTAGTGGCTTAAGGTTTGAATTACGCTGAGTAAAAATAGGTTTGGTTCTAAATTAGCCTGGGTTGAAATTAGGTTTCGAGGGTCGAAATTAGCCTTTGGGTTGAAATAGGTTTTGGGTCAAAATTAGGGCTCGGGATATAATTTGGGTCAGGTCAAATTTCAAGTTTCTCAAATTAGAAGTTTAGGTTTGAATTTGGTTTTGGGTCAAAATTCTAGTTTTAACAAAATTAGGTGTTTCAAATAAACTTAGGGTTTTGGGTCAACATTAGGTTTAGGGGTTCAATTCTGGCTTTTGAGTTAAAAATAGGTTTTTGGGTCAAAATAGGTTAGAATTAAGGTTTTGCTTTAAAATTAGGTTTGTTGTTAAAAATTGGGGTTCTGTTCAAATTTAGTGTTTCGGTTTTGGGTCAACTTATGTTCAGGGTTTGAATTAGGTTTTGGGTCAAAATTTGGGATTTCGGGTCAAACTTAAGGGGTGTCATTTTGAGTTAAAAAGGTTTTTTGGGACCAAAATAGGTTTAGAATTAGGTTTTGGGTCCGAATTAGGGTTAGAATAGTGGTTTGGGTCTAAAATTGGGTTTTCTGGGGTCAAATTTAGGGTTCCGGGGTTAAATTTAGGTTATATGGATCAAAATTTAGGGTTTTGATTAAAATTATGGCCTGGTCAAATTTAGGGTTTTGGGACAAAATAATAGGTTAGAATTAGGTTTTGGTTCAAATTTAGAGTTTATGATTAAAATTAGGTTTAGGGTGAAAATTGTGGTTTAGGCTGAATTAGGGTTTTGTGTCTAAATTAGAGTTTGGGTCAAAATTAGGTTTTCAACAA
>JAUPTC010002326.1:0-14255 GCA_030762895.1 Sophora flavescens
AGCTAGAATCGAAGCAGGAATTGAAAAAAAGGAAATGAAAATGTCGACATGTCGACGCGTTAGGGATTCGAGCATTACCTCAGTCGTATTGAGAAATAGATAATCGATACTTGTAGTACTCGTTGCCCTAATCACAATGGTATAATCAGAATTTCGATCGGACAGACGGATTTTCCTGCCTCGAATTCTCTCTCTCTAAACCCACTTCTCTCTCTCATTTGTGCTCTCTGTTTGCTGTTACGAATATATATTTTTCTCTCCAAGTTTTATGTTTTAAAAAGAACCAGGGACTCCTTTCAACACACGTGAACGCTCGAGCACCGTAAGATCCACGCTCGAGCGCCCCAATGCTCAAGCGTTAGGTTTTCCACTCTTAAGCGTGACCCTTTGCATGTCACGTCGTTGCCATGCGTCAAAATTAAAAACACGTGTCATAAGCTCCCAGTGCTCAAGCGCCCATTTTTCAATGTTTGAGCGTGCTCCCCACGCTGAGCGTGGGTTCTCCCACGTTTGAGCGTGGCACCCCTTACAAAATTCGGTCGTTCACGCCGCTTTTCGCGTTTTGAGCTCGTTTGATGTCCATTGACCTCAAATTTGAAACATAAGCTCATCAACACCTAAGGAATAAGATTAAGCCCTTAAATATGCCTAATCCCTTCATTAAACAAGAATCGAGAAAATTGAGCGTTACAAGCTGCAGAACGACTCTATTGCATTTAATGGAGCTTAGCTCAAAGCCAAAATCCGAAGGAATGTCTCTAACAGATTTAAAATTATTAGAGCCTATAAATATAGAAGTCATTGAAGATGAAGAAGATAGAACATATAGCATTAAAAGAGCCATTACTCGTGCATTTACTTCTTCGTTCTTTCAATCAGCATTCTTCAATCATTTGTAGTTATTACACAATCTTTCTTTACTTCACATTTAATTCACTCTTCCGAGTGTTAGAGAAAGACTTGCAAATTGTATTTATTATAATATTTTCTCAAACAAACCCGAGTGAGCCTGAAGAGACTAGGTGAGCAAATAATACTTGTCTTGAAGCCTGGAGAGGCTAGGTTAGCAAATAATACTTGGAGTCTGAATTTGATTAGTTATAGTGGAGAAAACTTGGTGCTATTAAGGATCTGGATGTAGCCCTAGTCATTAAGGGGTGAACCAGGATATAATAGCTGTGTCTATCTCTCTATCCTTATCTCTTTAGTTGCTTTTGCTAATCTTATCTGTTAACTAACTAAAGGGTTAAAGTGTGAATATCAAACAAGTTTTAATCTTGCATGCTTGTGTGTTTTTCTCCTGAAAAATCATCGGATAAGTCACTTGTCCGTGCTTTGCTAAAACACTTGTCCGTCCCTAGCTTCACGTGGTGCGAAAAGTCACTAACTTTCTTTTTAAAGTCCGATAAACACAATTCAACCCCCCTTCTCGTGTTTATAGTTGTCTATTTCAAAAAAACACGGAATGAGCACACAAGCCACTCTTTGATTCCCATTAGATTTACTTGTCTAATGGAATAGATTGACTAGGTTGTTCATGTTCATTTTCATTTTCATTTTCTGCAAGGATATGTTCATTTTCATCTTGATGATCATCTTGTTTTCCTTTTTTAACATTAGAGTCTAAGGGCCTGTTTGGTTTGTTTTTAGTTTCTTGTTTCCATTATCTGTTTTCAAACATAATTACAACAAAAATGATTACAAATTCTTACTTTGTTTTCATTCTATTTCATGTTTTCAAAGATTTGTACAAAAATAGTGAAAACAAACAAAAATTGTTTTCGGTGTTTCTGTACAAATCTTTGAAAACAAGAAATAGAATGAAAACAAAGTAACAAATTTGTAATAATTTTTGTTGTACTTATGTTTGAAAATAGAAACCGAAATAAACCAAACAAGCCTTAAATTGTCTGGATTTACATCATTGTAACAGAAATTGTAGGATGTTTGGCAAAAAAATTATCAAGGTCACCCTTTCGAGATTCAATATCAATTTCAATTTGTTTCTTTCTCTTTCTTTCTAGATGACCAGAAAATTGTTTTCTAGGCAACATGTTCAGACAATAAACAATTAGACGACAACTGAACAAGTCAACAAGTATAGCAATACGTGAAACAATAGCACATGATTGTTGATTGTTGGTTTGAAATCTTCAATTTTTTCTGAATCCAATTTGTTACCATTGTATTTTCAATTTGATCCCCAATTCGTCTTATACTCTGACAACTTTAATACATTAATAGACATATATACATTAATACATATATACTAAGTAAAAATAAAAATTGGTGCCCCGAAAAAATGGGGCCAATGTGCGATCGCACCACCAAATCATGCATAGCAGCTCAGGGCCACCACTAGTTCGCTACATCCGAACCCCCGCCTAACGTAACCCATCTCAAGCCGTTTTCTCAAATTGACAAACCATTTACCGATGGATGTAACACCTACTGCGCTACATGCTTAACTCGTTACGGAACTTAGAATAAAACATTTGGTTACTTTTTGAAAATAATTATGTACTTTTATGTGTCGGAAACGGGTATAAATTTTTTCTTTTGATGATACGGTAATATAATACCCCGAAATATAAAAAAGAGCGACATACACTTTGAAAACATAAAAGAACTTCATGCAACGTAATGCACATCATACATACATCCATAAAAGTGACAAAGTACGAGTAGTTCTAGCAGTTAGGTTACATCACCAAGATCGGAACTAATATAATAAAATCTACGGTCCAGGTCATACTACTCAAAATCCAAAAGTGAAAGGCTCCCAAAGCCGGATATTGTCGTAAACAAAAAGGCACGACCTCCACCAAGTAAACCATCCCAAAGGTCCCACTAATCGCCTCCCTAATGGAAACCATTGGAGGGACCTCCATGACCTCCTCCAGTGAGAGATCCCTCGGATTGATCTTCCTCCTCCGAGCCGACATCAATCATCTCCTCGAGCTCTCCATCACTCAAGTAGTCTCCCTCCTCTCGGGTCCTCCCCCTTTGGCCTCCTCCTCTAGGAGTGGAGGTGCGACAATGAATGGATAGGGGACATCAGGGGGGGAGGATGATACTCGTGCTACCTTGGAGGGGGAATGTCAAAGTCATCTCCGATGCCAAGAGAGCCCATGATCTGCCCAATCGGTGGCGTGGAGGACTCTCTGATCATAACTCGGTGAGTAGTGGAGATCGGGCCACCAATAGTACCATCGTGGCACTTACATTCCCGGTGTACACCATGCTTCGGCCTCCCCGGGAGTATCTCCCAGCTCTAGAATCTTGGCGTCATCAAAAGTCGGGGCCAGGCCCCCGATCGCCGCAACGGCCTCCTGGGAAGCATCCGGTACTCACACAATAATATACAACAACAAACCAAAACAGGTATATTGCAAGGGAGAGATACATCATAAAAAGAGTTTATCATAATAGTCACATACTTGACACAATCAAAATAAGATAACAAGTATTCACAAGTGACAATTTGTATATTGATTTAAAAGAAATAAATTCCTATATACAATATTAATCCACTCAAGGGATTTCCATATCGTCAATCAATATATTTTTCCAAAAATGCATGATACTTCATACATTCTTTTTCTAAATCTCTGGAGATCCTAACTTCCCTTCGTCGAGCGATAAGGCCACAATACTCCCATAACACAATTGTTCTCGGGGAGGCCGACCTCTCAATTTAGGTTCGAGCTCCAATAATTCCAAGGTATCACGTCTCAACCTAAATAATATTGTCGGTCTCACGATTGAGTCCATCCGTGTTTGGAAATCGATTACCACGACACGGGGTCACGAGGCCTCTAGCCTTCTATGGCGTTCGAACCCAGATGTCCCTATAGACTGTGGTCTTAATCGCTCAATTTGTCAATCCACAATGGACTGTAGCTTGAAAATAATGGCACATCTGCCACCTCTTGCATGTTAAACAGTTGGTTTTTCTATTTTCTTTTTCGCATCATTCTTTCTTTGTTGAGGCTCAAGGCTCACGACTACAATTTTCTTGAAGGCATCAAGCTCATTCATACTTAACACAGACACACAACCGAGTGCTCAATCACGATACACTAGGCCGATGCACCAGTCCTAGATTCGTAGTTATGGGACACACGAAGTCCACCATATACAATACTGATTAAAAATCCACGTGTCTTCCTCATAGAACTCTAGAATGACCCAACATCTCGGTCTCTAGGTCCACTTAAGTTTTTCGTTTTCAACATAGTTTTCGTATGTGAAAACCAATACAAAAAACAAAATTCCAAAATTCATCAAAGTTTATTAGAAATATTTTCAGGGTTTTAAAACATTTTGCGAAAATCCGTTTACGTAAAAATCATTTTTAAAACATTAAATCGTAAAAGTTCATTTTTCTCAAATCTTTTTGCAAAAAAAAAAAAAAAATATTTACCATTTCGTCATAAAGGCAATTTTCTAATTTTATTTAATCTAAATCAAACTTTTTGTAAAACAAAAGACTTTTTATTTCAAAAATTCTTTTTCTTTGATAACATTAAAATATTTTAGAGACTTCTATTTTTATTTTTGAAATATTTAGGGAAAATAAAGATAATGTGATTTTTCATTGCTTGTCCTCATTCTTTAAAAATTATTCCAAAATCGTCTATGAATCTTTTATAAAATTCTTAAACAGTTTAGTAACATGATTTCTAACTTATATTTTTATAATATCTTTCACTTGAGAAAACTGAAAATTTCAATATTTTCTAATTAAGACTTTTAGTGACTTAATTTATCATTATCAAGCTATGACCAGTGGCATGCTTTCAGCTAAACTAGTCATACATAACATAATTCCATATCAACATATAGACAGGTTATAAATATTTATTTTCGACAGTTAAGTAAAACAACATATTGTCATCAAACATCATAAAAATAAACATACTAAAAGACAAAGACTTTAAGCATGTAACTATCAAACTCATGAGGTAAACTCCCTTACCTTAAGTACTACAAAAGATATTTCCTTTTCTTCAAATCAAGTCACAAAAATTCAAGTCTACTTAACCTTCAACAATCAATAAATCACAAGTTAAACAAATAAGAAAATTTTATGGTTCCTCTTAAGGATACCCACGGCCAAGAGACATTAAATGGCCTAGATCATTTAATTTTTTTTTCCAATATTTCTAGATTTTTGGAATTTATTGTTTATAGTTAAGTCTAAAAGTCCTCTTTAGAGACTTGATTCTCATAGTCCACATGGTCACAATTTTTTGAAGTCCAATAGTAGTCAATCCCATGGGTATGAATTCGGTCACATAGGAAAAATAGGTAGATGTTCTTGTTCATTAAGTCAATTTGTTAATCATGATGAGGATGGTCCTTAAGCTTAAGTATCAACCCTTTAAGTCTTAAAACCACGTATACAAAGAGTTATGATTTTACGCTCATTTTAATGTTCATTTATTTTTTTCCAAATTTTTTAAAAAGAACCCGTAACATGAAATTTTCATCAACTCAACATAATTTTAAATGGGTAAGGTTATAGGATATTACCTCCTCATGATGATTCTTGAGGAATAGAGTAAGACACCTTGATGAACTAATATAAAAGAGAAGAAGAAAAGTGTTTGAGAAAAAAAATGAAGATGATGAAGAGAAAAGGAAAGGATTTGACGTAAAATTCCGGTGAAGAAAAAAAAAGGAAGAATAGTTTACCTCTTGATGACTTAGGTTGATGATGAAGTGAAACAAAACTCATGTGTAGATATGGTGATGATGAACTATCGATCTAGTGAAGAAGAGGAACAAGTCATTTTGTTTGTGAGATATAATATATTTTGGTCTTGAGTAGAGGTGTTTCCCGGATGTGTACAAAAAAAAAAAAAAAAAGAAATTGATGCTAAGTGGGTATAAGACTTGGCTTACGCAAGGTTCAGGGAGAATAAGAAGACTTTTTTTTTTCATTTAGCTCCAAGGGAGTTCAACATGTCAAGGGGGATTAGACAAGGGGGATCCCAATGGATCCATTCTTATTCCTCATTGTGGCGGAGGGACTAAATGGACTGATTCGAAGCGGTAGAATGCAACATCTACAAGGAATACTCTCATTCTTGGAAGGGATGAATAGCTAGGAGTCTCACATGTTACGAGACGCGGTGACACAATTGTGTTGGGGGAACCGCCTACTAATAATGATAGGCGCTGAAGATAATTCTAATGAATTTTGAACTCGCGGTTGGCCTAAAGGTAAACTTTAACAAGAGTGAGTTGGTGGAATAAAATCTACCCCGGGGGAGTGGAATGTCTTGCATCTATCCTAAATTACAAGATAGGAGGCTTCCCCTTTAAATTCTTGGGGATTCCAATTGGGGAATCCAAAAAGAGCTTCAACTTGGGCACCACTAATACAATCTTTGAAGAAAAGGCTTTGGGTTGGAGGAACAAGTTTCTTTCTTTGGTGGGAGAGTGATCTTGATAATGCAGTCTTGTCACCCTCTCGTGTACCTCCTTTCTTTTTATAAGGCTCCAAAGAGTGCTATTAACAAAATAATACAGCTACAAAGAAGTTTCCTTTGGGGGGTAGTGAGGAGAGTGTAAAAGATTTGTTGGGTAAAATGGGATTTGGTATGCAAGTCAAGAGAAAAGGATGGTTTAGGTATTAGGAACTTGAGTGCTTTTAACCTGCACTTTTGGGAAAATGGAGATGGAGGTTTTTGACTCGAAAAATGAAAACCTTTGGTCTAAGATTCTTAGAGTTAGATATGGGGTCGAGTCTCTTTGGGGGGGTCCTTGGGTGAGAATACTTTAGAGGGTGGAGAGGTTTCTACTTGGTGGAGAGATTTGGGCAAGTCAGAGGATGAGGGTCTCAAAAAGTTGGTTGGTTATCCAATGGTATTACAAAAAGTGGGGAATGGGACTCGTGGTCTTTCTAGAAGGCTTCTTGGATAGGTTCTGCAACTCGCAAATAGATTTAACAGGTTATATTCAATATCAACATCAAAGGAAGCAACCATTGCTCAAAATGGGTGAATGAAGACAAGGTTTGTGGTGCTGTGAACTACCATGGAGAAGAGGCTTTTGTGTGGGAAGAGGAAATGTGATCGCCACGGTCGACTAGTTTTATATAACTAGTAAGACCATGGTTTTTGCACCAATTACTCGAGTTTCAATCTCGTTTTAGCCCAGATTTGGATTTAACGGCCCTCAAGCAATATTTTGAGTTTCTTAAGTAGTTTAGGACATTTTGGTTAGTTTTTGAGTCAAATAAAGCATTCATTGCTATTTCATGTTTTCCAGGTTAAAGGTGAGCACTTAGAGTCAAGGGAATGAAGAAATCGTGGAAAATGAAATTGAAGTATTCACCCGCGAGAGGTTACTCGCCTCGCGAACCCAAGACCACCGAGCAGCCTACAACCATCCCTTCCGTTAGCCTGTGAACCATGTCTCGCCTCGCGAGCCTGGAAGTCGAAAGCATCACGCCAGCCATGATCCCCATCACGCGTGATGAGAAGACCCGAGGACAGAGACCATCACGGCCTAGCCGTGATGAAGGTCACGCCATGACGGATAAGCACCCAAAGTCGTAAGTGATCACGCCCAGCCGTGATAGGCATCACGACCGTGTGACAAACTAGAATTTGAAGTCTCGCCGCGAGGCATCATCTCACCTCGCTGAGAATCCAATTTTGAAGCGCCATTTTTTAATATTCGCGTCGCAGAGGCTATTCGCTCATGGAAGGGCGAGATCCTCGAAGGTTATAAATTGTTGTTTTGGGCATTAGATGGCACTTTTCATTATCCACTTTGCTTACTAATTTCCCAGGTTGTATTACTTTTTTGATGGAGAACTAATCTCCTGGATTAGTTTCATCAGAACCTGTCTCCCGCACTTGAGGTTTTGTAATTCCCAATTGATTTGCTATTCTCTTTCAATATTGTTCTATATGTTCGTGCTTGCTTAATTCGAGATTGTATGAAATAGGTATTGATTTATTTCGATGATTGTGTGTTCTTATACTTAATCGCGCTTGTTAAATTGCTGTAGTGTTCAATCGTGGTTTACTTAATTCACAGAGCTTCAACCGCTTGCTTAATTCGGGAATTAGAAACATAAATCTCGGGTGAGAGTGTCAATATCGCTTGTTAATTGTCGCTACAATCGAAAAGAGACTAGAATCCGCTTAGGCTTGGAATTTATATGAACCGATGATAAGGGGGAAATCGAAACAATAGATTAATTGTCTTAATTATTGATAATCACTTCTTTGCCTCCTTATGCTCTGTTTTCTTAATTGAATCTTTTAAACCTCCAACCCCCCCCCAAACCCGATTTTTCTCGAGAATAACAACCAAGAGTCCTTGTGAGACGATTACCGAGTTGTCTCATCTCGACTACGCTTTACAAACCACTCACTTTTTTGATACGTGCGCAACAACGTGTCAAAAATCCTTAATGAATTGATGCTGCGAATCGATCGACTTTGCTGTTGAGGAAAATGACTTCGTGCTAGTTGAGAGATATGAACTCACCATATGTCATTAGGACAGCTTATGCACACATAACCAAAGGAGAGCAGTATAGGCTCTAAGTGTTCTTAGGTTGCTTTGGAGCAAAGAATGTACCCTCAAGATTGCGGCTCTGGCCGAGATCCCTTTGGAGAAGACCCACGATCGCTAACCTACAGTAGAAGGGGTATTTCGTGACTAAATGGATTCTCGCTATGCCGTTTCTGGCAGACCACGTGCAGAGGAAACTAGTCACCTATTCATCTATTGAAAATTCTCCTATGCCGTTGGATGCACACATACAATCGGGTTGGGTTTAGAGACTGCTATTGCTGGAAATTCGGGGACCTTTTATGTCAACATGAAGGTCTCGTCATTGGTAGAGGATCAAAGAAAGTTCGGAGGTTGATTTGGTATGCGATTGCCTGGTCCTCTAGTTACATATGAATGAATTGATATTCAACCAAGGAAATCTTGACTTTGTTAAGGTAGTTAACCGATCTAATCAAGATTAGAGTTTGTACTTGGTGCAATGGTCCTGCAAAGAAGACACCGCTTTTCATTTTCACATTGGAGCATCAACCCCTATAATCGCTCGAAGCTGCTCTTTAATTGTTCAAGCCGGTGGAGCTGTATTTCGCGGTTTCGTAACATAGTTTTTATAACTCTGTTTGGATATGTAACACTCATATCCTATAAAAACTTAGCTATCGAAGTTTAGCTATGCTCACTTTCTAGTTATGCAATGCTTGATCATTGATATACTATATTTTGTTTTTTGTTTTTTTTTTTGTATATGGTTTAAGGATACCCTTATCCTCTTGCAATATACTTTGGCTTATGAAAACAACAATAAAAACCTCCAGCTGATTAGTAAGTAAATCAATTAATATGGTGGTGGTACCGAAGTGGGCTTACGATAAGAGAGAAATACATAGTTTTTTTGAGTGATCGTGAAATGAGCAAATAGATGGTGTGATGGCTGTTTGAAGTGATGTTTCGGCAGAGTTTCGGGACAAAGTTTGTACTTGTTGGAAAGCTTGGACCTAGCAGTGGTGTTTAGTAAAGTGGAAACCAACTCTTTAGGTTCTAAAAGGATAACTAGGAATTAGTTGGAACGCAGTGATAATTAATTTGGATCTTAAGAATGACATTCAAGTGTAGATATTTTGTAAAAATATTTTAACCATGATTACTAGTGGTGAGTCATCGTCGATCTAGTATGTTGTCCCCGTCCGCCCGGGTATCTCTCTAGCTTCTGCTCACTCCTAAAAAATATAGTATTTTATTTTAGCAAAATGATTTTTTTTAAATAGACAAGATCACTAAAATAGTAATATAATGTATGATTTTTCAGTTCCTGTTAAATCAATATCTTCCAACCGTACAAAATATACTCGTAAGGGAAAACGTAGATTAGTTTCGCTTGAATTTAAATAAAAAAATTTAACCATGACTTCCTACATATAATAACTCTCAAAATGATTTTGTTTTTACAAAAATTATTTTCCATCACGTATAAAAATACAAATATATAAATTTACCTATGTTAACATGAGATAGACAGAAAAAAACATGGGCAGACATAACACATGATAGGAAAAAGCAGGGTGTTATAAATATATAAACCTTTTTTTATTTAATTTTTGTTGTCTTTGTTTTACTCTCTATCATAATACTAAAGAATTGTACCAGAAAAAAAAAAGAATAATGAAAAGAAAGTGTCCCTTTTTCTTCCCATCACAAGGACCCATTTGTCTGAACCTTCTCATAGGCCGCCTCTTCCGGTCGTACACCGTCCGTGGTGTGCCATCCGCTGTTTTTAATCTCAGAAAGCCACTTCCTCATATTCGTTATCTCGAGCTCAGCTAGTGTTCCCGACCATTTACAGACTGGCGTGTATCTGTCTTCCAGTTCTTCATATCCGTTTCGGGAAGGACCCTGAGCATAACTGATGACCAATCAGACCACTGCCTATAGCCGGTCCACATCAACAAAAGTGACCGCTTTCACTTCTATACTCATTCGCATCTTTTACACACACTGGGAGAGTCGAGAGATACATCTGCAATCTTGTTGTGACAAACTCAAGATGTTAAAGTGTACGAGGTACATGCGTGGAACCCTTCTCTCTAAATCTCACTTCCTTCCATCTTTCTCATATGTTTCATCTCGACTTCACACTCATTCAAGAATGTTTTGCTACTTCACAATATTGATGATGCCGTGTCTTCACTTATGATCATTATCAATAAGCGCCATCCACCTTCGATCGAATCAACAATATTTTAGGGTCGATCGTGAAGATGAAACACTATGCCAACGCTTATTTCACTTTTTCCACTATTGAGTTTAGGGAATCACCTTCCCCGGGTTACTTTTAACATCCCCGATCAATTTCTTACCGCCACCGGTCATATGGATTTTGCTTTTTCAGACGGGAAAGATTATCAAAATGGGTTATGAATTGATGTGATAACTTTGACAACACTCATGAAAGGGCTATGTATTAAGGGCAAGGTTAGGGAAGCACTTGAATCTCATGACAATGTAAGAGCAAAGGATTTTTTTTGATCAAGTTAGCTATGGGACCTTGATCAATGCCCTACAAAATAGGGCAAACAAGAGTCGCCATCGAATTGCTTCAAAAGCGGGACATACAAGTGGTTAGGCCTACTGTGTCATGTACAATGCAATCATTGATGGGTTATGCAAAGATGGCCTTGTAACCGAGGCAGCTAATTTGTTTTCTAAGATGATTGCTAAGTGGGATATCTCACATGATGTTACTTGCAGCTTTCTAATTCATGGTTTCTGGTTGTTGAGTCAATTAGATTTAGCCTCAATTGCTACAATGAAATGGCTCAAAACAACATCAATCCGAACGATATACCGTAGTATATTGATTGATGCATTATGTAAAGAAGGAAGACTTGAAGCCAGGACCCATTTGATATGATGTTGGAAAGGGGTCCAAAGCCCAATGTCGCTCACCACAATGCTTTAATGGATGGATACTTTTAATCAATAACGTAGAAACGAGGCAACAAAGTTATTTGATAATATGATCAACATAGGCTTGACGCCTAATCGTTAGGACTTATACCATCATGATTAATGGATATTGCAAGAATAAAATGGTGGATGAAGCCACGAATTCTTTAAAGAAATGCATCGACAGAAACTTAGTTCCTAATACTATAACATACACTTCTCTTATTGATGGCTTGCAGTAAATCAGTGAGAATCTCACATGTGCGTAACCTTCTTATGAGATGCATGCTAGTGGTCAATCTCCTAGGTGTTGTTACTTACAATGTCTTGTTAGATGCTTTGTTCAAGAACGACAGTTGACGCAGGCAATGAACTATTTCAAATAAATAGCCGACAAAGGAATTCGTCCAATCAAGGTCACGCTAGCATACTTATAGATGGTTTGTGCAAAGGTGAAAGACTCACACAGTAAAAGTCTTTTGAGCATCTTCTTTATTCAATGTCAAGCCAGATGCCATAACATAATGCTATGATAAATGGGCTTAGTTATAGGTCTTGTTTGATGAAACAATGGCCTTGCTTTCAATAATGGATGAGAATGGCTGCATCCCTGATGTCGAGAATTTATGAAATATTACTCAAGGATCTTCTTCAAGAACGAAAATGATATGGTAAAAGAGGGTTGTTCCTGAAATGATTGCTAGAGGACTATCGCTTTCGGAGCAATACAAGGAAATTTTTTTTTTTCGGGAATTAGGAAAACACTTTTTTATTACAACTATAAATACATATATTTTTTAATTTTTTTTTTGCATTAATGATTAGAAAATATTTGTTTCATTTCTCACGAGTAGTTGTATTATGCAACGTCCATAGTTATGAAGTTTTAACAAAGTCTATGTTTATTAAGGTTTTCTAACCCTTTGCTGTCGATAAATTTTGATTGTTGACATGACATGACTAAACCTATTTCTTCAAGTTGTGTACTAAAAGCCCATATCGATATCTTGATAGTACGCGTAGTTCCCGGTTATTTTTACTCACCCGTGATAAACCTGAGCATGATTCTTCTTCTGTTGTTTTTTTATCTCCATCTTAAGTCCGTTTATTTTGAGCTAAAGTTGGCAAAAGTTTTAAATTCACATGACGCTGCCGCAAAATGTTAACCGCGCTGAGTGTTGGATTTGGTTGATTTGTTCCTTTGGTGGTTGTTTCTACATTGAGCCTGGATTTCGAAAGGCTATTTTGTATTTTTCTGATATGATCTTGGAAATCGTTTTTCTATCATCATCTGACCTTTCTAAGAAAGACGGGGCCTAAGTGCCTGGAAGAAAGAAAACTAAACCGTAATAGTATTTGGGCACTAAGATACCTTAAAGATGACACAACAGCTAATGATAATGTTTTTAAATTTGACCAAAGGCACATGCAACTCGGTGAAACTTGGTGAAAGTTTGAGGTCGTAGTTCGGTTAAGCTTCACCGATTACCTTTCTAAAAGCATGCATAACTGTACTGCAATTTCAATCGAGCAATATCCTAATGCTACCAAGTTGACAAGAGGTTCCTTTCACTGCTGCCGCATTAAATAACGTAATCACCTGCAAACTCAACCCATTCTAAGCTTCACCCGCTTTTATTCAAATTAGCTAGCATAATAATCACACTTTAGAGAGAACTCCATGTAATTTTAACTCTGTCCATAGCATTTTGTTGTCCCCATTATTTCGAGTCGGGTGCAAGATTTTCCTGAAGAATTTGCACTCACAGGGGTTTAGTTCTGTGACTTTTAATAAATCCCAAACCTTCCATCTCTTAGAAGATTCACACCAATGGATTCACCATTGGTGGCGTATATGTTACAAAGGTCCAAGATATGGAGGTCGAAGTCCCAAATGCGTCGACCTCCATGGTCATCTCCACTTGGCCCAAAGGCTTGCCATTTGACTTTAATGTCTGTAAAAGATGGATTACATTAGAATTTATTTCTAGCAAACATTAGGCAACATGATTAGGAATGAATGCATTAGGCATGTACAAGCTGAGGTAGCACCTATTGAAAATAAAGATGACAGAACTCTGGTCAGTGGTTCGAGCATGCGGAAAAGACCTAAAAAGAAGCCCAAATAGAGTAGATTAAGGCAGTAGCCCAATTGCTAGAGGTTTGGAAGACCCATAAAAACTATAGGCGGATCCATTAACAAGGATTTAGATACAAATGGTTAAACTACAAACCCCGATTTAATATAGGACATTATGGCATTGTTTAATCCATGTAGTCACCCACCTAGTACCTAAAAGACTAAGGTATCGTTGTTGTTATAGGTTATTAGCATCCATCGAGAACTTCAAAAGTTGTTGCTGATTTTTGATGGTAATATATTCTCCTTTATAATGCACTTGATTAAATCAATAATAATACTTGCTCTCTAAAGAGAAAGCTTATCATGATAAACTGTGATAATGGATAATGTGGTGACTTGATGACATTAATCCCGTGAAGTTACTTTTCTTCCTAAATCCATCATATCAAAATGGCACGTCGCCTTTGTTAATTGTATCCTGGATTGGAACACTCAGTCATTTTTAAGAATTGATAGGATCCTTTGTCGACACATAAATTTTTAGCCTTACATGTTAAGAATCCGATCATCTTTTAAGGTCCTCTCCTCGTGATTATGTGATACTCTGCGATGTGCTCTTCCTTATCCTGTGGGCAATTGGTTGTAGGATTGATTGAAATGTTTTCACAAAGATATCGATGCCATAACG
>JAUPTC010002327.1:0-14228 GCA_030762895.1 Sophora flavescens
GTTTCGGGTCAAAATTAGGGTTTTGGGTCGAAATTAGGGTTTTGAGTTTAAAATAGGGTTAGATAAGGGTTTCGGGTCAAAAATAGGGTTTTGGGTCAAAATTATGGTTTATGGTCAAAACTAGGGTTAGAAATATGGTTTTGGGTAAACTTTAGGATTTAGGGTCAAAATTAGGGTTTAGGGTTTGAAATAGGGTTTTGGGTAAAAATTAGGGTTTATGGTCAAAATTACGGTTTAGGGTTTGAAATAGGATTTTGAGTTTAAAATAGGGTTTTGGGTAAAATTACGGTTTCGGTTTAAAATTAGGGTTTTGATTTAAAATTAGGGTTTTGGGTTAAAATTAGGGTTTCGATTTAAAAATTGGGGTTTGGGTCAAAAATAAGGTTAGAATTAGGGTTTTAGATAAAAACTAGGGTTTGGTCAAAATTAGGGTTTTGGGTGAAATTAGGGTTTTGAGTTTAAAATAGGGTTTTAGGTCAAAAATAGGGTTAGAATAAGGGGTTGGTCAAATTGGGTTTTGGTCAAAGTTAGGGTTTAGGTCAAATTGAGCTTTTGGTCAAAATTAGGGTTTAGGAGTTTGAAATAGGGTTTAAGTTTAAAATAGGGTTTTGGCTCAAAAATAGGGTTAGAATTAGGGTTTGGGTAAAAATAGGCTTTAGGATTAAAATTAGGGTAAAACTAGGGTTGGGTAAAAATTAGGGTTTTGGGTCAAAATTAGGGTTTTGGGTCAAAAATAGGGTTAGAATTAGGGTTTTGGGTAAAATTACGGTTTTGGGTTAAAATTAGGGTTGGGATAGTGGGTTTAAAATAGGGTTTTTGGTAAAATAAGGGTTTAGGGTTTGAAATAGGGTTTTGAGTTAAAAATAGGCTTTTGGGTCAAAATGGGTAGGTTTAGAAAGGGTTAAAATTAGGGTTTAGGGAAATTGGGGTTTAGGGTCAAATTAGGGTTTTGGGTAAAAATTAGGGTTTGAAGGGATAGGGTTTTGGGTAAAATGGGTTTTGAGTTAAATAGGGTTTTGGGTCAAAATAGGGTTGGGAGGGGTAAATTAGGGTTTTGGGTAAAAATAGGGTTTTGAGTTTAAAATAGGGTTTTGGGTCAAAAATAGGAGTAAAATACGGGTTTGGGTAAAAGTAGGGTTTGGGTAAAATTAGGGTTTAGGGTTTGAAATAGGGTTTTGAGTTTAAAATAGGGTTGGGTCAAAAGGGTTAGAATTAGGGTTTTAGGTAAAATTAGGGTTTTGGTTAAAATTAGGGTTAGGTAAATAGGGTTTTGGGTAAATTAGGGTTTGGGTTTGAAATAGGGTTTTGAGTTAAAAATAGGGTTAGAATTGGGTTTAGGTAAAAGTAGGGTTTGGTCAAAATTGGGTTGGGTAAATTGAGGTTTGAAAAGTAGCAAATAGGGTTGGGTTGAAATAGGGTTTTGAGTTTAAATGGGGTTTGGGGTAAAATAGGGTTAGAATAGGGTTGTGGGCAAAGGAGGGTTTGGATGAGGGTTTGGGAATAGGGTTTGAGTTTAAAATAGGGTTTTGGGTCAAAGAGGGGAGGTGGGAATAGGGTTGGGTTTGGGGTAAATTAGGGTAAGATTAGGGGGTGTATAGGGAAGGTTAGGTTGGGCAGAAGGGGTTGGAGTTTGAATAGGGGTTGAAAAATAGGTTGGGGTAAAATTAGGGGTAGAGGAGGTTAAAATAGGGTTTGGGAAGGGTAGATAGGGTTTGGTCAAAATAGGGTTTTGGTAAAAATTATGGTTTATGGTCAAAATTAGGGTTAGAAATATGGTTTTAGGTAATTTGGGTTTAGGGTCAAAGTTAGGGTTTAGGAGTTTGAAATAGGGTTTTTGGGTAAAAATTAGAGTGGGGTAAAAAGTTTAGGATTTAAAAGAATAGGGTTGAAGGTGATGGTTTTGGTCAAATTAGGTTTGGTTTAAAATTAGTTTGAGGTTAAAATTAAGTTGGATTTAAAAGAATTTTAGGTCAAAATAGGGTTAAATTAGTTTTAGATAAAATTAGGGTTTGGTCAATTAGGGTTTTGAGTGGGGTTTACGAGTTTAAAATAGGGTTTTGGGTCAAAAATAGTTGATAGGGTGGGTTGGGTTTGGGTCAAAATTGGGTTGGCAATTGAGGTTTTAGTCAAATTAGGGTTTAGGGTTTGAAATAGGGTTTTAAGTTTAAAATAGGGTTTTGGCTCAATAGGGTTAGATTGGTGTTGGGTTAAAATAGGGTGGGTAGGGGGTACGATCCGGTTTAGGGTTTAGGTAATTAGGGTTTTGGCTAGGGTTGAAATTGGAGTTTTGGTAAAATTGCGGTTTAGGGTTCAGAGTGGGGTTTTGGAGTCAAGGTTGGATTTAGGTTTAAAATAGGGTTTTAGTCAGAATAGGGTTCAGGAGTTGAAATAGGGTTTTGAGTTTAAAATAGGGTTTTGGGTCAAGTGGGTTAAATCAGGGTTTTGGGTAAAATTAGGGTTTGAGGTTAAAGTGGGGTTTGGGTTAAATTAGGGTTTGGGGTAAAATTAGGGTTTGGGTCAAAATCAGTTTTGATTTAAATTGGGTTTTGGGTCAAAAATAGGGTTAAATTTGGGTTTTAGTTAAAATCAGGGTTTTGGGTCAAAGGGTTATAGGTTTAAAATAGGGTTTTGGGTCAAAAATAGGGTTAAATTACGGTTTAGGTAAAAATTAGGTTTTAGGGTCAAATTGGGGTTTAGGGTTTGAAATAGGGTTTTGAATTTAAATAGGTTTGGGGTCAAATAGGGTTAGAATTAGGTTTTGGGTAAAATTAGGGTTTGGGTCAAAAGTAGGGTTAGGGTCAAAATTAGGATTTTGGGTCAAAATTAGGGTTTAGGGTTTGAAATAGGGTTTAAGTTTAAAATAGGGTTGAATTACGGTTTTGGGTAGAATTAGGGGTTTGGTTAAAATTAGGGTAGGGTTAAATTAGGTTTTAAGTCAAAATTAGGGTTTAGGAGTTAAAATAGGTTTTAAGTTTAAAATAGGGTTTTGGAGTAAAAAATTGGGGTTAGAAGTGGGTTTTAGGTAAAATTAGGGTTTGGTTAAATTAGGGTTTGGGTGAAATTAGGATTTGAGTTTAAAATAGGGTTTGGGTCAAAATGTTAAAATTAGGGTAGGGTAAATTAGGGTTTTGGGTAAATTAGGGTTAGGAGCAAAACTAGGGTTAAATTATGGTTGTGCAATTTAGGTTTTAGGGTTAAAAATAGGGTTTAGAGTTCAATTAGGGTTTTGTGTAAAATTAGGGTTTGGTCAAAATTAGGTTAACTAGGTAAAAGTAGGGTTTTAAGGTTAAAATAGGTTTAGGTAAAAAATAGGGTTGATAATGTTTTGGTAAAAAATAGGGTTTGGTTTAAGTTAGGGTTTAGGGTAAAATTAGGGTTTGATTAGTTTGGGGTAAAATTTAGGTTTTAGGTAAAATTAGGGTTTAGGGTTCGAAATAGGTTTTTGGTAAATTAGGCTTTTGGGTCAAAGTCGGTTTAGGAAGTTTGTAGGATTTTGAGTTTAAATAGGGTTTTAGGAAAATTACCAGTTTCAATTGCGATCAGGGTTTAATTTAAAATGGGTTTTGGGGTAAAAATTTAGGGTTTTGAGGTTAAAAATTGGTTTTTGGTCCAAAAATAGGAGTTAAATTACGGTTTGTTAGGACCAAAAGTGGGGGGTTAGGATTAAATTAGGTTTAGAGTAAAAAATAGGGTCTGTTAATTAGGGTTTAGACAAAAATAGGGTTTTGGGTCCAAAGTGAGGTTTGAGTCCAAGCAGGTTCAAAGCATAGTTTTGATTAAACTTTAGGATTTAGGAGTCAAGTAGGGTTTGCAGGTTTAAAATAGGGTTTTATGTAAAATAGGTGTTGGGTCAAAAATAGGAGTTGGAGTAAGGTTCCGAAGTAAAATAAGGGTTTAGGATAAAAATTAGGAGTAAAATGGGTTTGGGTAAAAATCAGGTTTTAGGTCAAGGTAGGGTTTAGATCAAAAATAAAGTTAAATTAGGGTTTTGAGTATTTACGATTGGGGGTCAAGTGGGGTTTGGAGTGAAAGTGGGGTTTGGGTAAAAAAATAAGTTTTATGGTAAAAATAAGGTTTAGGAGTTTGAAGCAGGGTTTCAAGTTTAAAATAGGTTTTGGCTCAAGGAAGGTAGAGGAGTTTAGGAATTAGAGTTGGGGGTAAAAGAGGGTCTGGGTTAAAATTAGGAATTGAGACTTAGGGTTTGAGGTCAAAATCGGGTTAAAATTACGGTGGGGGGAAGTAGGTTTAGGGTGAAATAAGGGTTTAGGGTTTGAAATAGAGTTTGGAATTAAAAATAGGTTTGGGGTCAAAATAAGGTTTAGTGGAATGGGGTTTGGTGAATTAGGTTTCGGTCAGAGTGGGGTGGGTCAAATTTAGGGTTTTGAGTAAAATACAGTTAGGGTTTTAAATAGGAGTTTGAGTTATCGGAGTTGATCAGTTTTAAGGTAAAATTAGGAGTTAGAATTAAATTAGTTCTGAATAAATTGAAAGTTCAGGTAGTAGTTTTGGAATTAACAGTTTGCAGTTTAAACAGTTTTAGTCCAAGAAAACAGAGGGAGACATTGGGGGAGTAGATTTTGAATAAAAGTAAGGTTTGATTAAAAGTGCAGGTTTTTGGGTGAAAGTAGGGTTTAGAAATATGGTTTTAGATGCTTTAAGTTGAAGGTCAGAGTGGGTTCTAGGAGTTTGAAATAGGGTTTGGGTAAAGTGGGTTATGGTCCAAATGCAGTTTAGGAATTTGATAGTTTAAGTTAATATAGATTTTGGAAATAAGTCAGTTTAAGGTTAAATTAGGGTTTTGATTTAGAATTGCAGTTTGATTAAAGTGGAATTTTAGGTCAAAAATAAGAAGTTAAATTGGGTTACGGGTCCAAATTGAGCTTTCCGGGTCCCAGGAGTGGGGTGAGAAGGTTTGAAATAAGTTTTGAGTTAAAATAGGTTTAGCTCAAGGGGTAGGGTTCCAAGTGGGGTTTGGAGTAAAAATGAACTTTGGTTAAAATTAAGTGGCGTAAAGGTTTGGTTAAATGGGTTGGGTCAAATTGAGTTTAGGTCAAATAAGGTTAAATTAGGAGTTTAGGTAAAAGTACAGTTTTAGGTAGTCGTTTGGAGTCCAGGAAGGTAGGGTTTTGGTTAAATTTAGGATTTTGGTCCAAATAAGGAGTTTGAGTTGAAATAGGGTTTGATTTAAATAGGCTTTTAGGTGAAAATTGGTTAGGAGTAGGAGTTTTGCGGTAAATTAGGGTTTAGGAGGTTAAGTGGGGTTTAGGTTAAATAAGTTTAGGTTTATAATAAGTTTAGAATTAAAATAGAAAGGGTTAAGTCAGTTTTGGTAAATTAGGAGTTTAGGAGTCAAGAGTGGGTTTGAGTTTTGAAATATGGTTTAATTTAAACCAAGGTTTGGGTGCTCTAGGTTAAATTAGGGTTTTGGTCCAAGTGGGTTTGGTCAAAATTAAGGTTCTGAATTAGAAATTGGGTTTTAATTCAAAATAAATTTGGGTTTGGGAATAGGGTTTTGATTTAAAAATAAGGAGTTAGGAGTAGGGTTTAGGTGAAGTGGGTTGGTCAAGTGGGGTTGCAGGTTTCAGAGTGAGGTTTTAGAATTAAGTGGGTTTAGGGATGAAATAAGTTTTGAGTTTAAAAATATAGTTTTAGGTCAAAAATAAAGGTTTTTTAAGTGGGTTTGGTAAAATTAGGGTTTCAGGTCAAGTGGGGTTTTAGGTCGAAATTAGGGTTAGAAATATGGTTTTAGGTAAACTTTAAGTTTTAGGGTCCAAGGAGTGGGGTTAGAGGTTTGAAATAAGTTAGGGTAAAAATTAGGTTTATGGTCAAGTGGTTTAGGAGTTTGGCTCGGGTTTTTGGAGTTAATATAGGGTTTGATGGAAATGCAGGTTTTGGGTTAAAATTGGGAGTTTTGATTTAGAATTTGGGTTTAGTGATTTAAAAATTGAGTTTTGGGTCAAAAATAAGGTTAGAATTAGGAGTTTTAGTCCCAAATCGAGGTTCAGGTCAGGAAATTAGGGTTTAGGGTTTTTAAATAGTTGCAGAAGTTTAAAATAGGAGTTTTCGTCCAAAAATAGGTGCAAGTGGGAGTTCAGGTGGCGATTCCGGTGGGGGGGGGTCAGAGATTAGGGTTTTGGGTCAAATAGAAGTTTGGTCCAAGTGGTATAGGTGAAGGATTGAAATGGAGATTTTAGTTTAGAAATAGTTTTTGGGTAAAAATAGGTTTGAATTTGTTTAGGTAAGTCAGTTTGATTAGAGTGGGGTTTAGGTTTAGGAGTTTTAGTCAAAAATTAGGAGTTTGAAGTTAAAATAGGGTTTTAGGTAAAAATTAAGGTTTAGGGATTGAAATAGGTTTTGAGTTTAAAAATAGTGTTTTGGTCAAATGAGTTAAATTAGTTTTAGGCATTAGAGTTTGGTCAAAGTGAGTTTTTGGTGAAGTGGAACAATTTAAAAATAGGTTGATTAAAGGGTTGATTACTTAAGTTGAGTTTGGAGTCAGCAAAATTTGAGTCCAAGTGGGGTTTTGAGTCATTTTAGGGTTAAATATAGTTTTTATGCTTTAGATTTATAGTCAAGTAGGAGTTTAGGAGTTTAAATTAGTTTTGTATAAATTAGGGTTTGGTCAAAATTTATAAGGGTTTAGACAATTGAAATTAGGGTTTAGAAGTTTAAGCAGGGTTTGGGTAAAAAATGCAAAGGGTTAGTGATGAGGTTGGTCAAAAATAGGGTTTTGGGTCAAAATTAGGGTTTTCATGGGTCAAAAACTGGGGTTTAGAAATATGGTTTGGGTAAACTTGCACAGGATTTAGGGTCAAGTGGGGTTTAGGGTTTGAAATAGGTTTGGGTAAAGAGATTAGGATTTATGGTCAAAATGCAGTTTAAGGTTTAAATGAGTTTTGAGAGGATTTAAAATAGGGTTTTAGAGTGAAAATTACGGTTTGATTTAAAAATTAGGGTTTGGAAGTTAAGTGGGGGTTAGTTTAAGAGTTAGTTGGGTCAAAAATATGGTTCAGGTGGGAGTTTTAGATAAAAAACAGGTTTTGGTCAAGAATTAGGGTTTTGGGTGAAGTTGATTTTGAAGGAAGTTTAAAATAGGGTTTGAGTCAAAATTAGAGGTTTAGAATAAGGGTTAGGTCAAATTGTAGTTTTGGTCAAGGGTGGGATTACAGGTCAAGTGTTTGAGTCCAAAATTGAGTTTAGGAATTTGAAAATAGGTTTGAGTTTAAAATAGGGTTTGGCTAAAAAATAGGGTTAGGAGTGGGTTGGTTTGATAAAAATAAACTGGATTAAAGTGGGGTGAAAACTAGGGTTTGCAGGAGTAGAGTGGGTTTTGGGTCAAATTGGGGTTTTGGTTAAAAATAGGTTGAGTAGATTTTAGTTAAAGTCGGTTTTAGTTGAAGTGAGTTTTAGGTGATGGAGTTTGGGTTTAAAATAGGGTTTTATGTCAAAGAAATAAGAGGTTAGGATTTGAAATAAGGTTTTCGATTTAAATCAAGCTTTTTGGAGTGCGTGGAAGTTAAGTGGGGATTTTAGGTTAAGTGGGGTTTAGGGTTAAGTAAGTTTTAGAATTTAAGCAAGGTTTTTTTGAGTTTATAGCCAGGTTTTAGGTAAAATAGTTAGAATTTAGTTTAGGTAGAAATTAGGGTTTAGGGTCCAAAATTAGGGTTTAGGGTTTGAAGCTATGGTTTTGAATTTAAAATAGGGTTTTGGAATTCAAAAATAAGGTTAGAGTGGGGTTTTGGTAAAATTTGAGTTTGGTCAAGTGAGTTACAGGTGGTAGGGTTTAGGTGAAATAAGGAGTTTAGCAGAGTTTGAAACCATTTTTTTTTTAAAGAGTTCAAATATTTGAGGTTGAAATTAGGTTTCGTGGGAGAAGTGAGTTCATGGTCAGAGTAAGTTTAGGTAGAGTGAGTTCCGGTGAAATTAAGGTTTAGGGATTGAAGCAAGGTTTTAAGTTAAAAATAAGTTTTAGGTCAAAAATAAGTTTAGGGTTCAGGAGTTCGTGGGGAAATTTAGGTTGGTCAAAATTAGGGTTTGGGTGAAATTAGGGTTAGGAAATATGGTTTTTCAGGTAGCTTTAGGTTGGTCAGAAGTGGAGTTTAGGGTTTGAAATAGTTTGAGTGGTGAGTTTATGGTTCAAGAGTACGGTTTAGGGTTTGAAATAGTTTGGAAGTTTAATATAAGTTTTAGGTAAATCTGATTTTAAGGAGTTAAGTGAGTTTAGTTTGGTGGGTTTTGTATTTAAAAATTGGAGTTTTAGGTCAAAAATAAGTTAGGAGCAGGGTCTGCAGTCAAATTGAGCTTTTGGTCAAAATTAGGGTTTGGGAGTTGAAATAGGGTTTTGAGTTTATTAAATAGGGTTTGGCTCCAAAAATAGGGTTTAGGGTTGGGAGTTTCGGGTAAATAGGCTTTTCAGTTAAAATTAGGGTGGCAAGGTTTAGATGCAAAAGTGGGGTTTGGGCTGGTCAATTTGGGGTTTGAATTAATGAGGTTGGGAGTGGGGTTTGGTGAAGTCGGTTTTGGGTCAGAGTAGGTTTGGGTTTTAAAAATAGTTTTACGTCAGAAATAAGGTTTAGGAGTTAATAAGTTTTCGATTTAAAAATGAGCTTTTTGGGTCAAGTAGGTTAGAATAGGGTTTTCTAGGTAAATCAAGTTTAGAAGTTAAAAATTAGGTTTTGGAGTTAAAATAAAGGTTTGAGTTTATAATAAGATTTTAGGTCCAATAGAGTTCAAATTACGGTTTGGAAGTTAAAATTACAGTTTGAGGTCAAAATTAGGGTTTAGGGTTTGAAATATGGTTTGAATTTAAAATAGGTTTGGGGTCAAAATAAGGTTAGGAGTGGGTTTAGTAAGTGGGTTGAATCTAAAGTGGAGTTACAGGTCAATTGGGTTTTGGGTCAAAATAGGGGTTTAGGAGTTGAAATGGGGTTTTGAGTTTTAAATTAGGGTTAGGAGTGGGGTTTAGGTAGGTGAGGTTTGAATTAAAAAATTAGTTTTAGTCAAATTGAGGTTAAATTGAATTAAGGTTCCAGAGATTGAAATAGGGTTTTTGAGTTTTAAATAGGTTTTGGAGTCCAAAAATAGGAGTTAGGGAATTTGGGGTTTTGAGTAAGGAGTGGGTTTTGGGCAAAGAGTGGGTTTAGGTCGAAGTAGGGTTAGAAAATATGGTTGATGTTTTGGTTAGGAGGATTAGAAAATTGAGTTTAGGGTTTGAAATAGGGTTTGGAGGGTAAAAATTAGGGTTTATGGTCAAAATGCAGTTTAAGAAGTTTGAAATAGGGTTTGAGTTTTAATATAGGGTTTCAGGTAAAATCTGGTTTGAGTTCCAAAATTAGGGTTTTGATTTAGGTAATTTGAGTTTGGTTTAGAAGACTGGGTTTTGGGTCCAAAAATAATGAGTTAGAATTAGGGTTTTTTGGGTCAAAAATCGGGAGTTTAGGGTCAAATTAGGGTTTGGAGGTTTGGAAATAGGGTTGAGTTTAGAAATAGGGTTTTGGGTCAAAAATAGGAGTTATAGTCAGGGTTCACCGATTGATGAGTTTTGGTCAAAGTTAGGGTTTTGGGTCGTAAGTTTGGTCCAAGGAGTCTAGGTATAAGAGGGATTAAATTAAGTTTGAGTTTAAAATAAGGTTTTTGGAGGTCAAAATTAGGAGTTTGGGTGGGTTTTGAGTAAAGTAGTTTGAATTAAATTAGTTTTGGGGTTTAGTCAAAATTAGTTTTTGAGTTTAAATAAATTTTGAGTAAAAGTGGAAGTTTAGGAGATTGAAGCAGGTTTGAGTTTAAACATAGGTCAAAAATAGGGTTAGAATTAGGGTTTAGGTAAAATTAGAGTTGGTCAAAATTAGGGTTTTGGGTGGAATTAGTAGTTTGAGTTTAAATTAGAGTTTTAGGTAAAATTAAATAGTGTTAGGGAGTGGTTTTGAAAATAGGGTTTAAGGCAAGAGTGAGGTTTAGGTCAAAACTAGGAGTTATAAAATATAGTTTTAATTAAATTAAGATTGAGTCAAAATTTAGGGTTTAGAAGGTTTAAATAGGGTTTTATGTTAAATTAGGGTTCGGGTCCAAATTAGGGTTTTGGAGTCAAGGGGAGTTTAGAAAGTTTAAAACAGGGTTTTAGGTAAAAATGAAGGGTTAAATAAAGTTCGAGTCAAAATAGGAGTTTGGAAGGTCAAAATTATAGTTTATTTAGATAAAAACAGGAGTTAGAAATATGGTTTAGTAAACTTTAGGATTTAGGGTCAAATTAAGGTTTTTTAGGAGTTGGAAATAGGATTTTGGGGTAAAAATTGGATTATAGTCAAAATCCACGGTTTAGGAGTTTGAGATAGGATTTTGAGTTTAAAATAGGGTTTGGTAGAAATGCGGTTCGGTTGAGAGAGGGTTGAAATTGGGGTTTTGGAGTTAAGTGGAGTTTGGTTTCTAAAAATTGGAGTTTGGGTCAAAATAGGTTGGAATAGGGTTTTAGATAAAAACTAGGGTTTGGTCAAATTAGGGTTTGGGTGTGAGATTAGGGTTTGGAGTTTAAAATAGGGTTTTAGGTCAAAAACAGGGTTAGAATAAGGAGTTAGGTCAAATTGGTTTCGATTCAAAGTTAGGTTCACGTGAATTAAATTGAGCTTTTAGGTCAAGAGTAGGGTTTAGGGTTTGAGATAGGTTTTGAAGGGTTAAAATAGAGTTTTAGCTAAAAAAAGAGTTAGAGGAGTTTTGGTAAATAAGCTTTGGGATTAAATAGGAGAAACTTAAGTTTAGGTAAAAGTAAAGTTTAAGTCGTTAGGAGTTTTAAGTCCAAAAACAAGTTAAGTTAAATCATGAAGTAAAAATGCAATTTTAAATTTAAGGAATAAAGTTTAAGAAAGTAATTCAGGTTTAAAAATAGGGTTTTTTATCAAATAAAGTTTGAGAGATTGAATAGGAGTTTGAGTTAAATAGTCAGGTCAATTGGAGTTAGAATAGGGTTTTGAGTAAAATTAAATTCCAGGGTAAAAATTAGGGTTTGGAAGTTAAAATTAAGGTTTTAGTTAATAATGGTTTGATCCCAAAATAGAAGATTTGATTACAGTTTAGTTAGGTCAAAGCAAAGTTCAAGTTAAAGTATGTTAAAAAAATTTTGATCGTTTAGGTAAAAATAAGGTTTGAGAAAATGAGAGAATAAGATTTAAGTAAAAAATGGGGATTAAGATCAAATTAAGTTTAAGGTTTGAAATAGGGTGAAATTAAATAGTGGTAATAAGTTAAATTGGGGGGAAATAGGTTTGGTCAAGGAGTAGGGTTAGGAATTTAGGATTTTGAATAAGAAATTTAAGTGGGTAAGAGTGGATTTTGGGTAGAAGGTTAGAAATAAGTTTTAGGTAACTTTAGGTTGAGTCAAAAGTCAGAGTTACGGGTTGAAATAAGTTTAGTAAATTAGGGTTTATGGTAAGTTCGGATTAAAAGGGGACAGAAGATAGGGTTGATGAAATAATATCAGAATTTAAAATGAAGTTTGAAGAAGAAAATTCGGGAGAATAAAAAAATTTATGATTTAAATTGAATTTAGGTTAAGAATAGGGGTTTGGGTCAAAACTAGGGTTAGAGGTTGGTTTAGGGTAAAGTGAGCAAGATTAAGTCGGGGTTAGGGTTTAAATAGGAAGTTTGTATAAAATAGGGTTTGGAACTAAAAATTAGGAATTTAGAGAGTGGGAGTTAGATTAAAAATAGGGTTCAGGTAAAATTAAATTGAAATAAGATCGGATAAATTTAGAGTTTTAGGTCAAAATTAGAGTTTTGGTCAAAGATAGGAGTTAGGAGTGGGATTTTAGGTAAATTCCAGATTTAGGTAAAATTAGGGTTGGGTTTCAGAAGTAAAGTTTAGAAAAGTTCACAGGAATTTAATAAAATAAAGTTCAAGATTAAAATAGGATTTCGAGTTTAAAATATGATTATAAAGTGAAGATACGGTTTGAGGTAAAGATTAGAGTTTGGAGTTAGGAGGGTTTTGGGTTACAAGTGGGTTTGAATTTAAGAAAGAGTTTAGGGTAAAAAATAAGTTAGGGGTAGGGTTTTAGGTAAAAAGTAGGGTTTTGGGTCAAAAGTGGGGTTTTGGGGTTAAAATGAGGTTAGAGTTTAAATAAGTTTTGAGTAAAAAATAGGGTTAGAGTAGGGTTTTAGGTTTGTGAGTTTGGTCAAAGTGGGGTTAGGATTTTAGGATTTTGGTCAAAGTTAGGGTTTAGGAGTTTAAATAGGGTTTTGAAGTTTAAAAATAGGGTTTTGGGAAAAGGAGGTTAGGTAAGTAGGGTTTTAGGTCAAGTAGAGTTTTGCACTGAGTGAGTTGAAGTTAGGTTTGAGATAGTTTCAAGATTCAAATATGTTTTTTGGTCCATGGGGTTGGAGTAGAGTTTGGGTAGAAGTTAAGTTTGGCAAAGTTGGGATTAGGGTTTTGGGTCAAGGTGGATTTGGTCTTGGGGTAAATTAGGGTTCGGGTCAAAATTAGGGTTTGAAGAGTTTGAAGCAAGGTTTTGATTAAGAGTGCAGGGTTTATGGTCAAGAGTAGGTTAGAAGTTTAGGGTTTAATAGTCAAGGTGGGTTTGGGTTAAATATTAGAGTTCTGAAGTAGTGAGTTTAGGAGTTTCAATTGAGTTTTGAGTTTAGTTTAAAAATTGGGTTTTAGGTCAAAATAAGAGTTAGAATTGAGTTTGCATCGAAATAGGGTTTGAGGTCAAGTGGGTTTGGAAGGTTAAAAATAGGGTTAGAGTTTAAATAGGGTTTCCGAGTAAATTAGGGTTTAGGGATTAGGGGTTAGGGTTTCAAATGAGGTTTGGTAAAGGTGGTTTTGGGCAATAGGGTTAGAATTAGGGTTTGGGTAAAATAGGGTTTTGGTGAGTGTTGAAATTAGGGATTTTGGATCAAAGATAGGAGGGTTTGAAATTTGAGTTTGAATGGGAAGTTGGAAGTGGGAATTGGGTTTGGGGTTTGAGTCAAGGTGAGGTTTGAGTAGATTGAGGTTTTGAGTCAAAGTGGAGGTTTAAAGTTGAAATAGGGTTTTGAGTTTAAAATAGTGTTTTGGAGTCAAAATAGGGAGTTAATTGGGAGTTGGGGAAAGATTGGGGTTTGGTCAAAGTGGAGTTTGGGTGTGAAACTGGGTTTTGAAATTAAAAATAAGGTTTGGGTAAAGTAAAATGGGTTTGGGAAAAGTGGAGTTTTGGGTCAAAATAGGGTTTAGGTCAAAACTAGGTTTAAAATAGGTTTTGAGGTAAACTTTAGAGTTAGGGTCAAATTAGGGAGTTTAGGGTTTGAAATAGGTTTGTGTAAAATTAGGGTTAGGTCAAGTGGGTTTGGGGTCAAAGTGGGTTCTGAGTTTGAAATAAAGGTTTTGAGTAAAAAATAGGGTTAGATAGGTTTTGGTCAGAGTAGGGTTTTGGGTCAAGGTGGGTTATGGTCAAAAGCTAGGTTTAAAGTGGGTTTTGGGTAAAATTTGGGATTTGAGTCAGGAGGTGAGGTTTTAGGAGTTAGATAGGGTTTTGGGTGAGTTAGGATTTATAGTCAAGTAGGGTTTAGGGTTTGAAATAAGTTTTGAGTGTAAAAATAGGGTTTAGTAGAAAAAATATTTTTTTATTTTAAGAATTAAGATTTAGGTTTAAAAATAAGAGTTCGAGTCAAGAAGGTTAGGGAGTTTGGATTAAAGAATATGGTACTTAGAAGTTTAGGATTTTAGATAAAAATTAGGGTTGGGTAAAATCAGGGTTATGGTCGGAAATTGGAGTTTAAGCAAGGTTTAAGAAGAAAGTGAGAGTTTTGGAGGTTAAAAATAAGAGTTTGTAAGGGGATACCCAGGCAAATTGTAGTTTAAGAAAGAGATTACGGTTAAGGTAAAATCAGCGTTGGGATCAAAGTAGGGTTTAGGGTTACAAATAGGTTTTGAAGTTTAAAAATAGTTTGGGGTCAAAAATAGGAGTTAGGAGTAGGTTTTTGGGTAAAGTGGGGCAAGCTTTGGGAGTTAAGGTTGGTCAGAATTGGTTTGGGGGTAAATAGAAGTTTTGAGTCTAAATAGGGTTTTGGGTAAAATAGGGTTAGGAGTGGGGTTTTGAGTAAAATAAGAGTTTGGGTTAGAAGTGAGTTAAGTGGTTTTGGTCAAGTGGGTTTTGGGGTCAAAAATAGGTTTTTGAGCAAAAATTGGTTTAGGAGTTTTAAATAGGGTTTGAAGTTTTAAGTTGACTTTTGGGTCAAAAAGTGATTAAAATTAGTTTAGGTAA
>JAUPTC010002328.1:0-14216 GCA_030762895.1 Sophora flavescens
ATAGTGGGTTTGCTGTTTCAGTTAATAAGAATATGTGTTTTGTCAAGAAAGCTAATGGATCACTCTTATTCACTGCCCATAGGCAAAACAATCTGTATAAGATTGACTTAGAGGACCTCTCAAATCAAAGTGTGTCATGTCTAGTGTCCATTGAGGATGAACGATGGATTTGGCACAAAAGGTTGGGTCATGCAAGTTTGAGATTAATCTCAAAACTGAAAAGCATAACCCCGTATGAGGTCTACCAAACCTTAGTTTCAAATGGGATGCTCGTTATGCATGTCGGAAGGGAAAACAAGTCAAAGGTTCTTTTGAATCTAAGAATGTTGTTAGTACCAACAAGACCCTTAGAATTGCTACACCTTGATCTCTTTGGTCCAACAAGACCGCCTGTCGTGAGGTAAGAAATATGGTCTTGTCATAGTAGACGACTACACTAGGTTGACATGGGTTATGTTCCTTGCTCACAAGGATGAGTCATTCAAGGTCTTTTTCTGTATTCTACAAACGTGTACGGAATGAAAAAGGCATGTGTATAGCTTCAATTAGAAGTGATCATGGGGGAGAATTTGTCAATGAGCTATTCCATGAGTTTTGTGAAGAAGGTGGTATTCAACACAACTTCTCAATACCAAGAACATCACAGCAAAATGGAGATGTAGAGAGAAAGAACAGATCTCTTCAAGTGATGGCTAGAGGACTATGCTAATGACAATTGTCACTAAGCATTCCGGCAGAAGTTGTGAACACTGCCTGCTACATTCAGATCAGAATATATATTAGACCTATTCTGAATAAGAAGGTAGAAAACCCAACATTTCATACTTTCACCCTTTCGGATGTAAATGTTATATTTTGAATATAAAAGATCAACTTGGTAAATTTGACGCTAAAGTAGATAGCGAATACTTCTAGGATTTTCTCAAACTTCAAAGGCTTTAGAGTTTATAATTCCTAGAACTTAAGTTGTAGAAGAATGTATTCATGTAAAATTTGATAACAAACAGCCTCATGAGAGACTATCGAGCTAGATGAATCTTTTGCAGATCTTGATCAAAATATTTGGAGAGAAACCAGAAATCAAGTTTGATATCCAAGTAGGCGACTCTTCTCAACAACAGTCCCTGAAACGTCTACCTCTCAACAAGAAAATACAGAAATCTTGGTATTTTAGAAATTACCATCCTCAAGATTAAATCATTGGTGACCCCAATGACAAGCTAAGAACTAGGTCAACCTTCGGAGGACAAAGTGATTTCGCTCTTGTCTCTCGAATGTGAACCGAAGACAGTGGGACGAAGCTCTTTGGACGAAGGATGGATTCTAGCTATGCAAGATGAGCTTAATCGGTTTAAAAGAAGTGAAGTACGGACGCTTGTACCCACTGCACAAGACAAGTCAGTCATTGGAACAAAGTGGGTCTCTGAGAAACAAGCTTGATAAAGATGGTAAGGTTGTGAGAAACAAGGCAAGACTTGTTGCTCAAGGCTACTCTCAAGAAGAGGGTATAGACTATCTACTGAAACATTTGCACCGGTTGCTAGCCTAGAAGCTATAAGAATTTTAATATCATTTGTCGCACATCATAGCTTATGCTTTTTCAAATGGATGTTAAAAGTGCCTTTTTGAATGGCTTTATTAATGAAGAAGTATATGTCATGCAACCTCCAGGGTTTGAAAATACAAATCACCCTAAACATGTTTATAAGCTTAAGAAAGCATTGTATGGACTTAAACAAGCTCCTAGAGCTTGGTACGATAGATTAAGTTCGTTTCTAATGGAAAACGGTTTTAATGAGAGGAAAAGTAGACACAACTCTATTTAGAAAATCTATTAAGTCCAAATTTCATTATAGTACAAATTTATGTTAATGATATTATTTTCATTACTACTAATGAATCTTTATGCAAGGAATTTTCTAAGTTAATGCGGAAAGAATTTGAAATGAGCATGATGGGAGAACTCAAATTCTTCCTTGGACTTCAAGTTAAACATCTATGGACGAGGTGTACATCCATCGGCTAAGTATACAAAGGAACTTTTAAAGAGGTTTAAGATGGATGATTGCAAACCAATGAATACTCCTATGCATCCCACTTCAATACCGAACAAAGATGATAAAGAGAAAAAGGTTGATCAAAAGGTATATAAGAGGTATGATAGGATTTTATATCTCATTGCGTCTAGACCGATATAATGTTCAGTGTTTGCTTGTGTGCTCGTTTTCAATCCGATCCTAGAGAGTCTCATCTCTTAGATTAAAAGAACATTTAGATATTTAAAAAGTACTACTAATCCGGGCTTGTGCTTTAAGAAAATGATGATTACTGATTATTTGGTTTTTGTGATACGACTATCCTGGAGATAGAATTGAAAGAAAAAGCACCAGTGGAGGATGTCACTTCTGGAGCTAATCTAGTATCATGGTCAAGCAAAAGGCAAAGTACCATTGCTCTATCAACTGGCTGAAGGCAGTACATATCAGCTGCAAGTGCTGCTCACAACTTCTATGAATCAAATATCAATTGGAGGACTACAATGTATTTAAGTAGTATTCCACTTATGTGTGATAGTACAGCTGCAATCAATTTATCTAAGAATCCAATATTGCATTCTAGATCTAAGCATATAGAAATCAAGCATCATTTTATTAGAGATTATGTGCAAAAAAGTGTGTTTGATGTTCAATTTGTAGATACTTTGACCCCAATGGGTGGCATATCATCCACTAAACCTCTTGCCGAGGACGATTTATCTTTATAAGAAAGCATTTAATCATGTTGTATGTGGATTTGAGCTAGTATATTTACTGTTAATTGTGGTCGTCATTACGTTCTTCTCCCGATCCACTAGTCATGACGTCAGAGCAGTAAAATTCACGCGTCCTCCACTACCTATGTTTACATCCCCTCTTAGTCTTGTGTAGACTCCTCTATGCACACATTTATTGATATATTAATTTGTTCTTGAACACATTTATAAAATACTCCTATTTGCCAAGTCACTACCCTCATCAATTCCATCGTAACTTTTATGGTCCCAAATTATCCATCGCGTTTTACACTTAATGACATGTCTTGTCATCATTTTTTTTTGAAGCTGTTGGCTTTAAAAATCTTAAGTACCTTCCTCTCATAATATTTTTGCTTTCATCCCTATCAATCTCTCTTTTGAACTCTTGTCTCACTTGTTTTCAAAACTCATCTTACTCCAACAATGGCTTCAATCCATCGCCTTCCCATGCACATGTAACCATACCCATGTCCATATCTGTGGAACATCACTTCAATTTTGGGATTCTACAAGAATACAATGCGGATGGGAGTAAGTTCATTAAACGTCGCTGGATGGGATGGAATCTTTCGAAAAGGTCTCGAGTATATCAGTTTGATAAAGGAAGTGCAGGGGGAGACCAAAGATCTACGAAACGGAAGTTGTTGGGTTTGTCTTGGAAGGAAAGTGATAGTATCGGAGAAAACCATCTCTCGGTGCGATTAGTGCTGCTCGAAGGCTTGGTCTTCATGGAAGAACTAGGAAGAAGACCTAGGTGGTCGAGACAATTGCCGTTCCCCCTTGAGGCAAGGCAGGCGTGAGAACTCATTCTTGGAAATCCTCTCAGATGAAAGATCACATCAGATTCTTCACGAAATCTGAACAAGGTGGTGCGCATAAGATTGGCTCTAAGGACAACATCAGCTCTTCACAAGTTCTGCCTTTGCCATTGGTTTTTGTAATAAAGATTAACCTACCTAGGATCCTATTTCATCCTTTCAAGGATGCCATTACTAATAGAGAATAGCTTCTCACATTACTTTCACTCATCTTTGTCAAAATTCTCAAGCAACAAGGCATGTACTATGTTCTAAATTGCAAAGCCTAGGATGAACAAGAAAGACTCTTCAACGAGAAAGGATTGCAAGTTGTTGACTTTGGCCGAGTTAATCTTAGTGGCATGCAACTCAGACTTACAACAAGTGGAGTTGGCAAAGCTTGAAGAGAAAATGAAGATTAAGGAAGAATCACTTAAGGCCAACGATGTTGCAATTCTTGTTTAAATAAATGAACCAAGAGGAAGACTGTGGGCATGAGGTAACCCATTCCTAAGAGGACTACTAAAGGACTTTGTCCCCTCTGTATCTTTCTGGTTCTACTCTTCCACTGCACAAAAGGACAAGGAAATTCCTTCGTGTCCGAAGAAGAAGATGATGATGAACTACCTATCGCTGCCATTCTAGAAAAACAAGCTCTGCTATTGCTGGTTCTATTGCCGAAGAAGAGGCATCAGAGAAAGAGCTAGAACAACCTTGGATTACGAGGTAGTAATCTCTCACTGGATGACCTGTTAGTTGGTGATGAATTAGTGTCTAATCTAAGAACTCCATGATGAGAATATATCTCTTACATGATGTGAATGATGTTTATGTTCCTACCTGCTACAATCACCACCCTACACTAACACATTTTAATAATAGCATTACCATTGGAGCCCCTTTCAAACCTTTGAAAACCTTGTTTCCACCCATAATTCCCTCTTCCACTCTATACCTGGCAAATCCGAAAATTGGGCCAAAGTACCGAAGAGAGAATGGAAAATACTATTCCACACCATTCCACAAGAACAGAACTCATTCTAACTAAGTGGTTTCCTCACGCTGAATATGAGTATGAACCCTCAACATCTATCCATCGGAACCTGAGCCCACACTCCAACTAACCCGTTCACTTCCCAAATGTTCAATGAACATGGACCTCCCTCACCCACCTTCCCAACAAAGATTCTGCCAGAAAAATCTACCCCAACCTAGTGAAACTTACCTCTTAACCATTCATTGATGGAGAGAGAGAGTTATCATATCTAGCGGCATACGATCCAAGCAAGAAGGATCTTGGGAGTGTTCTCGAGAAAAACTTAGAACCTTAGTTAAATTCCTTTTTGTCATGGACAAGACTACAAAATGGATGACTTTCAAACATCCAAGAGTATATGGAGTTGTTGTTGACCAGTTTTGTGGACACTCTGATGTATGAGATTAAATGGGAATTCAGCCATGAGCAGACAGGTCAGTACGGTTTTGTCCTTCCAACCTGGTTAAGACCTCTACTTTACAAATGTTGGAATCAAGGCCTGACAAGATCTGTCTAGCTAGGTTGTCAATGATTGATCTAAACAAGGACAAGGACGGAGAAGCATCCAAGAACACAAAAGGAGACTAGTAGTTGAAGACATTATGCTGGATCTTAATTATGAACCCTTTGACCACTCACGGATGGATTACATTCAATCTTTTGCAATTGAGATGCTCACGAGGCTAATTATATAAGGCGTCTGGTAATCCCACCTAATTCATGCACCAAAAGCCTCCACTTATGGCCGACTAAAGAAAGAAGAAAATCCTAAATTCAGGGCTGTGGACTTTCTCGTGTCGGATATTTGATCTTCAAAGATCTTTGGGTTTGCCAATAACGTGATGTGAAACTCCTAATCCAATCCACTGGGGAGAGGATGTCCCGAACCAGTTCTACAATATCCTTTACCTTAACTTCAACCTCATCCTCCGAGCATACAGCGGAAGATTAGTTGTAGAAGGCCCTGAGCCGAATCGTTGAAATCTTCTCAAACCTATCGAACCTTCAACTCCCTTAGCTGATGTCGTTGTTGTTGCTCTTTGTTGAGAGACCAATGGACAAAACATTCAATGAGATATGTGCTAAGCAAGAGTGTTAGTGCTAAGACATCTTCTCAACCATTATCTCTTACTACAGGTTTATCCTCCAGCCCAATCTCAAGAACTTCTCGGACTCTCACCGACGAGCTCAATACAATTATCCTTGCCACCAAATCTTGAGGACATCATTAGAATTGTTGATGATAAGGTTGGTAAGATAGTTGAAGAGAAACCGAAGCGATCCTACAGATTGAGGAAGAGTACAAAAGCAGTTCAAGACATACCTTGGCCCCTACAAATGCTATGGTGACTCAAATGCTGGCCTTATTAATGGATTTTCAGAAAAGCCAAAACCCAAACCAACCCCCTCCACCACCTCATTCTTCCTAAATCTCTTCTTTCTTATTTGTTTTGCTGACAGTGATGATCCTTTCCTTTTTTTTTTACCTTTGGTGATGACAAAAGAGGGGAGAAAGGAAAAGAAAGAGAATTATATATTTAAAGTCTGTTGTTGAAAGCTGCGATGTTAAAAGCTCTTATGTGTTTGCATTTGCATATTCTCTTCTACTTGATAAATTGCTCCACCTTTACTTATGTTTAAATTATTTGCTTTGATATCTCTGCATTCGATACTTGTGTTTATATAGATTCTAAGAATGATAAGTGGTTGTATCTATCTCTGATAGTTTATAAGTCTACTTAAGTATTTGAATGATTTGTCTTAGGGGGAGCCCTTAAAGCTCTCTTAGACTTTGCTATTAAAATTTAATCAGTTTTTGTCATCATCAAAAAATGGGAGATTGTAGAACCAAAGTGGTTCTGGTTCATAATCTCAAGGTTTTGATGTTAACAAGAAATAAATTTGGTTGGCAAAGTGTTAGTCGAGATCTAACTAATGCTTTCAGTTATGCAGGAGCAGCTTTTTATAAGTAAAATAAACTTGGGATAAGTTCCAATTGAAAAATACGCGTCCACCCTCGTAGACGGGGCTGCTAAGTTGTGGTAATTTTACCTTGTTGTTTTCTTTTAGTAGACGAGGCTATAAATGAATACCTAAATAACTTGTTAGGTAAACAAGTCCAATTTGAAAAGCGCGTCCATCTTGCCACGTCGCCATCACGAGTGCTATCCTCGAAACTCAAGTATCGTCCATGAGGGCCACATCATTGGACGAGGTTTCTCCAGGACTTAGCAAGTCAAAGACTTGTAGGACGGCGCTTCTACCACATCGTGGGCGAAAGGAGAAAAAACTGAATGCACTGTAGGCAGTTCTACATCTCCTATATCTTTACTACCTTGAACAAGATTTAATGCAATTTGGACCACATTGAATTTATTTCAAATGATTGATATTTATTTCAAAGGAATATATGTTCTTTATAATTATTAACATCTTTGTTCCTTTGTGAAAAGTTCATAGTACTATCAAGGAAATACAAAAAAAACAAATAGTACAATTGGAATTGCAAAATGATTCGGTCGATGACATCTTTATTCATTCGGACAAAAGCTCAGTTCTACACAAAAGAGAAATAAGTTTTAAGGTACAAATTGCCGTATCAAGTGAGCCTCAAGCTGTGATTACACCAAGTGCTTTTCAACTCGCGCAAAATCAACTATAAGTCTCATGATACTGTGAATTTAATGCTATCTCTATAATGGAACTATTCAAACAATGGTTGAAGATTTGCAAGAGAAGTTGAAGACCACTATATATTGAAGACCCTTACTTAATAGAACTCTTGCTGTACAATCTTTACTTATTTGAACTTTTTGCCATTTGAACATTTGCAAGATATTTCAAGCTCGTATTCTCTTTGTAAAGCAAAAGTTCAGAATTTTAAGGTGAATATTTGTGATAATGTTCAGTGATCTTAAACCTTCATACCCTCCTAAGTGAGTTGAAAAGATCTTAGAAAAATATGTATTGAGTTAAGTACAAGAGGCTCGTAAGAGCTCAATCTTGTAGCCTGGGAGAGGTGAAGAATACTTGTTGTAGAACTATTTGGAAATAGTGGGAAAATCCTTCAAGTAAAGACTGACGTATTCTTGGTTGAAAAGAGGACCAGGATAACAATTTGAGTGAATATTCTCACTCCATATCTTTAATTTTTTTTTACTAACTGTGGATTTGATTTTGTTTTGTTATTCTTTTTAAAAAGGATTTCTTGGTTAATCTTTTATCTTTGCTTGTGAAAAAGTTGTTCAAAAAGAGCGTTAGCCCAAGTGGCCCCTAACAAGAGTTGGAATCCGGTGAGGGGGTGAACAGGATTCAAAAGATTTTGCATAACTTTTCCAAAAACTTTTGTTGCGTGAAGGTATAACGTATCTAACAAAGAGAAGACAAGGAATCTTTCTAGATGACACGAACGTAATTGAATCGATGATTCAACAAGATAGTTTCAAATCCAATTCAATTCCTTATCAATTAATCCAACATGTAATGCAAATTGAAATTAAGAGTAGAAGTGGTTAAGGAAAATTGCAAACCGATATTATTTTTACTAGTTCAATCACAATTTCTGTGATCCACATCCATCCACACCCACTGGTGAGGAGAGAGTTCCCCAACTAATCAGGATCTTGAGTACAACGTTCAAGAAATTTTACACCCGCTACCCCACTTCACCACACACAACCAGTGATTCCACACCCTGAATCTAACCCGAAGAGAGAGATCTTCACTTCTTCCAAACAAACGTCAAAAACAAGAGAGTAGAAGAGGTTTGAATCACTATTTGGAAAGTGATAAATTACAATCCTTGAAAAGCTCTAATGATCACAATGAAAGATTGAGAGAATGAGACTTGAAGGATCATATGAGAGTTGGTGTTATTTTGGAGTTTATGAAATGATAGTTAACGATCTTGGATAGAAAGATGAATAGATCTATTTATTGGGGTAGTTGTTATGTTGGCTTAAATCGATGTCATAGTCGTGGAATTGATTCCAGACCCCTTGAATCGATTCATGATAATCTTCTAGTTTCTGTGATTTTTTGTGCTTATTGAGCAGATTTTTGCTCCTAAATGTGCTAATTGATTTAGTTTTGTCCTAAGTTTAGGTAATTTAATTTTTTAAAGGTTTGAATACTTTAGTTAAATTTTTTATGTTTTTAGAGTTAATCTAATAATATTTTTTTGCTTGTTATATTTGTAGGAAAACAGCAGAGATTGAATTTGAAGAATGACTAATTGACATAGGCCCAGGTTATTGTCCAATTTAGAGAATCCAATGCCTTGTAAATTGGACTTTGGATACTGAGAATGGAGGCTCTTCAGCTGGACATTCTTGGTAATTCATTGGAATTGAAAAGAAAGGAAATCCAAAGACGTAAAGCAAAGAGGAATTTTTGCTTTGAGAGACTTGGAACCAATTCAAATAGAATTGGTATTGGATAAGTCAAAAGAAAAGGGGCCCACGATTAAGTATTTCTAAAACAAGGGAGAGCTGGTGACTTGGAGAAAATGAGGCCCATATATGAGGGCATGAATTGAACAAAAGAGGTTTGGATATAAAAAAGACAGAACGCAAAAAAGGGAGCTACATACGAGTGAGAGAAAAATTGCGCAAGAAGGTGGGTGCTAAAGGAGTCAGCCAGCAAAGGAAGAAAGGAGATATTATGAAGCGCTATGCTTGACCGGGATTATATTTTTTTGGGTAAGTTTTCTCTACTTTTATTTTATTTTATTTTATTTTAGGGTTTAGTATGTCTGTATAATCCGTTGGGGTTAGATGACAGCTTTTCTGAACTTGGTTGTTTTTGATTTGGGTTTTCTATTAGTTTCTTTTCTTTCGTATTGTTCCTACCCACTAATGCTTTTCTTGATCAGCCACCCATGAAATGATTTGTTGCTTTGATAGACAATTGAAGATTGGTGTTAAGGCATGCTCATGAATCAAATGCAGGTAGTTCATGAACCTAGACATAGGTTTTGGGGGTGCTTGCAATCTTTAAATCTTGACTTAATGCAAATCCCATGTACTCCACCTAAGATGGTTTAATTTGGGGTTTTAGGCTCATTCCACCTAAGACATTAGGGTTTGAGTATTTTGTGTAGTTTGATTGTCATAAATAGTTAGACTTGTGTTAGTAAACCATTTCATTGCAATTGAGGGAGGATTAGTGTAGTCTAACCTCAATTCTATCCTTTCTTCCTACATTCCAGTGTTTGTTAAAAATCCCAAAAGATAAAAACATTTTATTCTTGTCCTGTTTTGTTTCGTGTTTTGCACCTATTTGTCAGGGCGGTACTTAGTATTGAGCTCCCTTCCATCAAACTCGATAGTCTAGATAGTTGTATAATTTGGTGAAGGTACTGACAACCAATCCCTCAGGACGATAGCCCTGCCTCACCGATTTATTACGGTAATGCATCGGGTACACTTGCCTATTAAAAATCGTATTAATTCACATAAAGCTGAAACACTATGAATCTTTTCATGAATCTATTCACGCAGACTGATACATCGTGAATCTATTCCGTAGATCAAATATTTCCGAATCCATTCATGAATCTATTCATGAGATCGAAACATCTTGAATCCATTCATGAATCTATTCGTACGTGAGTAAATGCTTTAATCTATTCATACTAATCAGTGAATCTATTCACAACATACTTACACTCAAGGTTTCAATCATCTTATTTGTAAATCTATTCATTTAAACTTAGATTTTCAACATGAAATTCATCTAATGATCAAGTATTATATATTCATGCATTAAGTAAAGATTTAAAACATTTCAACATGCTGAATGCATGAATTCAACTTGATTATGTTAACCTATGTTGATTTTTAATTTCATTTTATTTATGTCTTCATTCAAACATCTTATATGATCTGACAAATGTACTAATAAAAACATAAACCTTAAGAACTACTCCTTTTGTAGATCTAAGTCTTCAAAACTTGATATAGTTGACATGTTGTCCTTTGTCATCTTCAAAACCTTTGTACTTTAAATATCCAAGTCATACTGGGGAATGCGTTCCATTCACATTCTCCCTTTTTGATGATGACAAACTCATGAAGACTTTGTATTATCTTTTTGCAAGCTCCCCCAAATATAAGCATCCTTGTTTTGATAAAAGGTGGGAGTATAATTCTGAAATACAAATGGGGAACCTTTCTCCCCTTTGGCATTATAAAAATATCAAATATATAGAATGCTCATTGCATAAAAATATCCAAAGATAGCATAGCATCACAATAAACACAATAACAAGCGGTGTTCATACACATATCAGAACACATAGGGAAATAAGCTAGTACACAATATATCCAAAGGAATCCATCGATATAAACCAGCAAGATTGTGGATGGTGGACTAAAAGTGACTCTCCAAAGTGCGGAAAGAGAGAATTCATCTCAGAGTGGCAGCCAAGCTAAGGGACAAAATTCACGTGCTTAGTGATTTTTCACACTCATGAATCGATTCAAATATTATGTGAATCGATTCACGTAGGGTAAACTGCATTTGAAAATTCATGTCATGAATCGATTCGCAGGCCAAAATGCAGAAAAACACCAAAATAGTAACATGTTTGCCGTCATTTATGCCTTAAAGCTCATTCACATATGAATTTTTGATTAATGCTTGAATTGCCTATTCAAATGCATGGAACAAGTTTGAATACACATTTGGCACATGTTCACAACAAGTTAAGCATCAAATACAATCAAATCATCAAAATCACATATCAGTTGTCAAAGTTCAATTTTTGAAAGAAACGGTCATGCCTTGAGTAATTTTTGTACTTTTTGCATATGCATACATATTTAAGCAATTACATACATATTCAATTCCATACATGATATATCGGCTATGCCTAGTTCACCTTATTTGGAAAAGCTTTTGGGCAAAGGTCATGGTAAAATGTCCGCTTAATTGATTTGTTGTTTCAACAAACTCAAAACACAATCTCCTTTCTCAACATGGTCTCTTAGAAATGATGTCGAATATCTATATGCTTTGTTCTCTTGAATGGTTGATGTGATTTTTGTTGGCTTATGGCACTAGTATTGTCACATCTTATAGAATTTTGTTAAGGTATAAGCTATAGTCAGAGTTGTTTCATCCAAAATTTGTGCACAATTACTTTCCCGTGTACCGTACTGGCCACCAGGGGACAAAGCTACACTAACTTGATTTTTACTATTCCAAGAATTTAAAGAATTCCCAAAGATATGACAAGACCGCTTAGTACTCTTTTCTATCCAACTTGCATCCCGCAGCCTTAACTGAGCAATCTACTGCTCCAATCCACCCCTGATACCATAACTTATTAGTAAAGTCTGCCAGATAGCCTAATGTTTATAGCAACAGAAATGGGATCCTTTAGAGTCACTGAAACTAGCAACACACCTAAACACACACTGCCTGCTAGCCTTTCTGCTATAGTAAAGAACCTATAAAATTTATATTTTGAAGGGTCAATAGGATTACCACCTCCATCTTTGTCCGTAAACAATACCGGTACCCATTGGTGTGCTCACTTTGGCATTTCCTCCATTCCAAACTTCGATGAGCTCCTGCAATATTTAGCTTGATTTATGAAGATGCCATTCTTGTTTGCTTTATTTAAGTCCTAAGAAAGTAATTTAGTTCTCCCATTACCGATACATCTCAAATTCACTGCATCAACTTTGAGAACTCTACACATAAAACTCATTAGTTAAACCAAAGATAATATCATCCACATATATTTGAACAAGCAATATATCCTTTCCTTTATCCTTTACGGGTGCGTAGTATCAACCATTCCCCTTTATAACCTTTTTCTAAAAGAAATTTACTTCAACCTTACCAAGCTCTTGGAGCTTACAAGCCCATAAATAGCTTTCAATTTAAAAACATGGTTGGGAAATTCAAAATTTTCAAAACCGAGGGGTTGATCTACATATACTTCTTCTTGTATGTAAACCATTTAAGAAAGCGCTTTTACATCCATTTGGTATAGTTTAAAATCCATGATACATGCAAATGCAGTAGCTCCAATACTAATCTTGCTACCAGGCATAGGTCTCATCCTAATCAATAATTCTCTTCTTGATTATAGCCCTCGTTACAAGTCTACCTTCATTTCTAGTTATAATAATACCTAAATTTCATCAAGTCGATTTCTGAAAACCCACTTAGTGCCAATTACTTGATGATTTCTTGGTCTAGGCACACAAAGGCCCAAACATTATTTCTTTCAAAATGGTTTAATTCATCATATACGGCTATTAACCCAATTTTCATCAATAATTGCATCACAAATGGTTTTGGGTTCGACGAGAGACAAATGCTGAATAATTGCATATATTTCTAAGATTCGACCCTAGTAGTTACCCCTTTTGATATGTCTCCTCATCACATGGTCGAGCAGGGATGATCCTTCAATGTTCTCCACCTGGCTGCAGCCCACATGCTCAAATTTTTTCTTCGAGGAGTTTCATCTTCATTTCTTTTATCCATCTTTTCTTTGTTGACTTCACACAATTTTTTGTGACATATCTACAATATTATCAAATAAAATATCCTTTCCCACCAATTTGGGGTTAGATTCATCAAATGCAATATGTATTCAATTTTCAATAGTCATAGTTCTCTATTGTACACACGAAAGCTTTACTAAAAGATGAATAACCTACAATATACCTTCATCCGCCTTTTCATCAAACTTGCCTAAATTTTCTTTGCCATTATTTAAAATAAAGTATTTGCATCCAAAAAACTCTAAGATGTGAAATATTTGGTTTTCTACCCTTGTACAATTCATAAGGGGACTTTTTCAAAAATTGATCTTATCAAGACCCCATTTAAAACATAACAAGCTGGTATTAACTGCATCTGCCCAAAAGTACTTAGGTAGGTTTGTCCCATTAATCATAGCTCTTGCTGACTCCTCTAGAGATCGATTCTTTCTTTCAACTACTCAATTTTGTCATGAGTTCTGTGGAGCGAAAAATTACATTAATTTTATTTTTCACGTAAGCTCTCAAAGAGATGTTCTCAAACCCACCTCCGCGGATTTCTACTTAATGGATGCAATTTTAAGTCTTTTCATTTTGAATACGTTTATGTTTGATGAAAACATGAAATGTTTTGTTCTTATTATGGGGAAAACGAATACGGGTCCATGTATATCTAGAGAAGTCATCTACTGTCATTAGGGCAGTAATTGCCACCAAGACTCATGGGGCCTAAGGGCCACACAAGTCCATGTGCAAAATAGTTGCAAAGACCTATTTTATGTTGAAACCATATTTTTGCTTTAAAAGTGGCCTTGACTTGTTTTTTCCTTTTGACAAGCATCACATAACTTGTCTTTTGAAATTTTATTTTTGGGCCACAATTATTACTAGGTCCTTGGAGATAAGTTTATTTAAGTGCTCCATATGTAGTATGACCAATTCTCCAATGCCATAACCATGCATCCTCATCTTTTACCAATATACTATTGATTATCATTTGAGGTATATTTTCTAAGTTAATCATGTAGATATTTCTACTCTATGACCAATGAACTTGATTTGCTTATCACTTCATTTTCAATTAT
>JAUPTC010002329.1:0-5000 GCA_030762895.1 Sophora flavescens
AAAGGTTGACTCATTTGTACAACGACGAAATTGTTAGGTTGCACGGTATACCCTCGAGTATCATTTCGGATCGTGATCCAAGGTTTACATCAGAATTTTGGAAAGGACTACAAAACTCGTTGGGAACAAAACTCAAATTGAGTTATGCGTATCATCCACAAACTGACGGACAGTCAGAGAGGACAATCCAATCACGCAAAGATTTACTAAGAGCGTGCATGATGGAAGACACTGGGAGCTGGGACGAGTTCCTATCGTTGATAGAATTCCCCACCAACAACAGTTTTCATTCAAGTATAGGGATGGCACCCTATGAAGCTTTGTATGGTCGACGATGTCGAACACCTTTGTGTTGGTACCCGGATGGTGAGAGTCTGCTGTTAGGACCAGAGATCATGCAACAAACGACCAAGAAGGTGAAGATGATCTAGGAGAAAATGCGGACGCCCCAAAGTCGACAGAAACGTTACGCTGACAAGAGATGACGACCTCTTGAGTTTGGGGAAGGCGAGCATGTTAACCTATAGCCCCCTTGCAAGGATCCCTTTAGAAAAGATCCCATGGTTAACCCGTGACCCACTTGCAAGGATCCCATGGTTAACCCATGACCCCATTGCAAGGATACCATTATTAACCCAAGACCGCCTTGCAAAGTTACCCCTAGAAAGGATCCCATGGTTAACCCATGACCCCCTTGCCATGATCCCATGGTTAACTTAAGACCCCCTTGCAAGGATCCCATTGTTAGGCCATGACCCATTGCAAGGATCCCGAGGTTAACCCATGACCCACTTGCAAGGATCCCCTAAAATGCATCCCATTGTTAACCCATGAACCACTTGCAAGGATCCCATGGTTAACCCATAACCACCTGCCAGGATCCCATGGTTAACACATGACCCAATTGCCATGATCCCATGGTTAACCCATAACTCCCTTGCAAGGATCCCCTTAGAAAGGATCCCATGATTAACCCATGACCCACTTGCAAGGATCCCATGGTTAACCCATGACCCCCTTGCAAGGATCCCAAGATTAACCCAGGACAACCTTGCAAGGATCCTATGGTTAACCCGTGACCCACTTGCAAGGATCCCAGGGTTAACCCCTGACCCCCTTGCAAGGATTCCCTTTGAAAGGATCCTATGGTTAACCCATGACCCCCTTGCTAAGATTCCATGGTTAACGCATGACCCCCTTGCTATGATTCCATGGTTAACCTATGACCCCCTTTCAAGGATCCCCCTAGAAAGGATCCCATGGTTAACCAATGACCCCCTTGCGCTGCTACCATGGTTAACCCATGACCCACTTGCAAGGATCCCATGGTTAACCCATGACTCACATGCAAGGATTCCACGGTTAACCAATTACCCACTTGCCATGATTCCATGGTTAACCCATGACCTCCTAGCAAAGATCCCATGGTTAACCTATGACCCCTTTGCAAGGATCCCATGGTTAACCCATGACCCCCTTGTAAGGATCCCATGGTTAACTCGAGACCCCCTTGTAAGGATCTGACTAGAAAGGATCCCATTGTTAACTAATGACCCCCTTGCCATGATCCCATGGTTAACCTATGACCCCCTTGCAAGGATCCCATGGTTAACCTTTGACCCCTTGGAAGGATCCCCCTAGATAGGTTCCCATGGTTAACTAATGACCCCCTTGCCATGATTCCATGGTTAACCTATGACCCCCTTGTAAGGATCCCATGGTTAACCCATGAACCCCGTGCAAGGATCCCTTGGTTAACCCATGACCCACTTGGAAGGATCCCTTGGTTAACCCATGACCCACTAGCCATGATCCCATGGTTAACACTTCACCCCCTTGCATGGATCTCCAAAGATAGGATCCCACGGTTAACCAATGAACTACTTCCAAGGATCCCATGGTAAACCCATGACCCAACTGCTAGGATCCCAATGTTAACCCATTACCTATTTGCCATGATCCCATGATTAACCCATTACCCACTTGCAAGGATCCCATGGTTAACCCATGACCCCATTGCAAGGATCCAATGGTTAACCCATGACCCACTTGCAAGGTTCCCTTGCTTATCCCATGACCCACTTCCCATGATCCTATGGTTAACTCATGACCCTCTTGCAAGGATCCCATGGGTAACTAGTGACCCACTTGCAAGGATCCCATGTGTAACCCATAACCCCTATGCAAGGATCCCATTAGAAAGGATCCCATGGGTAACCCATGACCCACTTGCAAGGATCGTATGGTTAACTCATGACCCACTTGCCATGATCCCCTGGTTAACCCATGACCCCCTTGCAAGGATCCCATGGTTAACCCATGACCCACTTGCAAGGATCTCATGGTTCACCCATGACCCACATGCAAGGATCCCATGGTTAACCCATGACCCACTTGCTAGGATCCCTTACTTATCCCATGACGCACTTCCCATGATCCTATGGTTAACTCAAGACCCCCTTGCAAGGATCCTATGGTTAACCAGTGACTCACTTGCAAGGATCCCATGGGTAACCCATAACCCCCTTGCAAGGATCCCTTTAGAAAGGATCCCATGGTTAACCCATGACCCACTTGCAATGATCCCATGGTTAACCCATTGATAGAAACCAAGAATGGTGTCTAATTTACAACGAAGTTATTTTATTTTTAATTGAAAAAAAGTGCAAGAGTCCAATTGATTTATTTGGGACCAAGGCACTAAGTTATTTTTATTTCTTTTGTTGTGTTTAATCCACTTCAAGTGGTTGTGTAATGATAGAGATGCAGCTAACCCATCTAAAGATCGTTTGCATGGAATTGGAGGTCCTATGACTAGGAGGATGAAGCAAGATTTACAAGGCCTAATCATAATGATCAAAGAGAAGGAAGACCAACATGCATTAGAGGCTACTCCAAATTGGGTCACTTTGCTCCAACTTGATGAGGTTGATTTCAGTCCAACTTGAGGACTGTTTTGGAAGGCCCAATTCAAAAGGCAAGAAGCATTCAAGGGCTGATTAGTGGACTTTATCAATGGACTGATTAGATAATAATTAAAGCCCAATTTTTTCCATTTTTATTTGTAATTTTCGTAGTTATTTTGGGCACAATTTTCTGGTGACTTTTAGTTTTCTCCTAAGTCCAATAAATGCTTCCTAGTAGTTCCATAAGTCATAATAATAGATGGTGGGAATTTAACACCTTGATTATGCTTACTTTATAGGAACTGTACATGAATTTGTCAATGTATGTGGTAAATGCATGGTAGTGGGAATTTATTTCTTGTATTTCCTAGTTAGGCTATAAATAGGGAACTCTTGTACTACACAATTCAGATTTTGATGATTAATGAAATTTGTCAGTTTCTCTATTGTGAGAGCATTTCCCTTTGTTCTTGGGTTAATAACTTTATAGTGTTGGTTCTACCGGCAGGTCGCGGCTAGGGTCAAGCTTCTTTGATAACTCTGGTTCTACCGGCAGGTCGCGGTTAGGGTCAAGTTCCTTGTGTCCTTTACCTGTTTTCAAGACGGTCCTAAGTGATCTCCTATCACCCATGACCTACTTGCCATGATCCTATGATTAACCCATGACCCACTTTCAAGGATCCTATGGTTAACCCATGACCCACATGCAAGGATCCCATGGTTAACCCATGACCCACATGCAAGGTTCCCAGGGTTAACCCTTGACCCACCTGCCATGATTCTATGGTTAACCCATGAACCCCAAGCAAGGATCCTATAGTTAACCCATGACCCCCTTGCAAGGATCCCATGGTTAAACCATGACCCCCTTACAAGGATCCCCCTAGAAAGGATCCCATGGTTAACAAATGACCCCTTGCCATGATCCCATGGTTAACCTATGACCCACTTGCAAGGATCCCATGGTTAATCCATGACTCACATGCAAGGATTCCACGGTTAACCAATTACCCACTTGCCATGATTCCATGGTAAACCCATGACCCTCTAGTAAAGATCCCATGGTTAACCCATGACCCCTTTGCAAGGATCCCATGGTTAACCCATGACCCCCATGTAAGGATCCCAGGGTTAACTCGAGACCCCCTTGTAAGGATCCCGCTAGAAAGGATCCCATTGTTAACTAATGACCCCCTTGCCAAGATCCGATGGTTAACCTATGACCCCTTTGCAAGGATCCCATGGTTAACCCTTGACCCCTTGGAAGGATCCCCCTAGATAGGATCCCATGGTTAACTAATGACCACCTTGCCAGGATTCCAAGGTTAACCTATGACCCCCTTGCAAGGATCCCATGGTTAACCCATGAACCCCTTGCAAGGATCCCTTGGTTAACCTATGACCCACTTGGAAGGATCCCTTGGTTAACCCATGACCCACTAGCCATGATCCCATGGTTAACACATGACCCCCTTGCAAGGATCTCCATAGATAGGATCCCACGGTTAACCAATGAACTACTTCCAAGGATCCCATGGTAAACCCATTACCCAATTGCTAGGATCCCAATGTTAACCCATTACCTACTTGCCATGATCCCATGATTAACCCATTACCCAATTCCTGACTTGCTCGGTCTGGTGCATCGGTCTGGTCCACCTGATTCATGGTTTGGCTCCGCATGGTGCACCAGATTCATGACTTGATCCGGTGTAGTGCACCAGATTTATGATTTGGCTCGGGGTAGTGTACCGGATTCTAGACTTGGCTCGGTCTGGTGCACCAGATTCCAGATTTGGCTTGGTGTGGTGCACCAGATTGATGACTTGGCGCGGCCAAGAGCATCGGTCTGGTGCACCTGATTCATGGTTTGGCTCCGTCGGGTGCACCAAATTCATGATTTAATCCATTGTGGTGAACCAGATTCATGATTTGGTTCGGTGTGCAGCACCAGATTCCAGACTTGGCTGGGTCTGGTGCACCAGATTCATGACTTGGCTCGATCTGGTGCACCAGATTCCTGACTTAGCTCGGTGTGGTGCACCAGATTCCAGACCTGGCTCGGTCTGGCGCACCAGATTCTTGACTTGGCTC
>JAUPTC010002330.1:0-14209 GCA_030762895.1 Sophora flavescens
TTAGCATCTCTTCAATTTAAGGACTATGCACTTGTTTGGTGGGATCAATTTCAAAAAAGAGAGAAGACGATGTGGGGACGGAGCCTATTGAGACTTGGGTTGAGATGAGAAAAATAATGAGGAGAAGATATGCTCCATTACCATTGCCATAGAGTTCTTCACAACAAATTAACGAATGAGGGTAACACTTCAACCTCTAAGGAGGCCGTGGCAAGTGCTCATGGAAAGAAACCTATGGAAGTCTCTCCTAATTTGAGAGAAATGAAAAAAGAGTGAAAAAAATTGAAAAGAAGAGTGATGAAAATGTGAAAAGAATCAAGAAAAAAATGTGAAAAAATGAGAGTATGGAAAGAGTGAGAGACAAGAAAAATATGAGTGCAAAACAAAAAGTGAGGAGGAAAAAGTAAATGCATGTTTTGATGTTCTTCCTAACTCTTTGCCTACTTTTGTTGATTCTCTTTTGAAGGAAATCGAAGATGTTCCTCCAATGGAAGCTTGCAAGACAACCGATGTAATTGAAGAGCTCATCAAAAGGAAGTATCCCATGGTTTGGAAACTTGCATGGATTCCAAAATGCTCAACCAATCACCCACTCTTGCTTTACCTCCTATTGAAATATATTTTGAACTTAAGTCTGAAGCACCCAATGTGATTGTGAGGAATACTTTAGATGGACCACCAATATCTAATTTTGGTGATGAAGATTGTTTCAATTCGAGGTCGAATTCACTCAAAGAAGGAGGGATGATATGAGCCAAGGGGGCAAGTCAACTTGTCATCAAGAATGATATGAGCCCAATAAGGAGCATGGACCAAGGAGCACTAAAAGGACTTGGTGGGTCTAAGACAAGAGCAAGAGCCAAGAAAGCCCAAGAAGTTCTAAACCAAATAGTGTCAACCTTGATGGAAACAAGCCCAAGTTCAAGTCATGATGGAGTGGAGGACAAAATGGTTACTTATCTCATCCAACTTGAAGACCCATGATGGGCTTGGACGTCCACTTCCCATATTATCATTTTCTACTTTATTTCTATTAAATAAAGTGCAATAAACTTGGGTTTTATGAAGAATTTCGAATTTGGGTGCATAGTGGGAGGAATCTTATTGGTTTGCATACCAATAGTAACTCCTTTAAGTTTTTAGCCTTTTTTTATGTTTTGTTTCTTATGTGGGAGTTACACTTTTAATTTGAGAAATAAGTGTGGCTGCTACATAATGATAGAGAGAGGGTAATAAGTCACTATTAAGTGGTTAAGTTATGTGTGAGTTTAGTAAGTCATGAATAGGCTAGTTATGTGGGGGTTATGGAATCATTGGGAAGACAAATGGTGAAGCCAAATGTTGGCAGCCACACCCCTATATGTAACATGCCTAAACACATGAATAAACAACTTGGAAGTTGAATTTGGATTGAAATCCATTTGTGAGAACTTTGTTCTCTTTGGCTCTTGGTTGAGCCAACTATTGTTCTTATCAAGAATCCAAGATTCTTGTGGCGAACTTCATAGGCTTATCAAACTCTCTAGTTTGTGGCGCCATACCATCTCTAATCTTCACCATTTTCATATTTTCTTCTTCTTATTTTGGTTCCAAAAATTGTTTTCGCATTAACTTGTTAAGAATTCAACCAAATAGATCTTCAACAAGGCAACCTCACCATTTGGGTTGTCATCAAGTGGTATCAAAGCTTAGGCTTTGGTTGAATTTCTGAGTTTTGTTCTTCATCTTCTACCTATCTTCTTTTCTTCTTTTAAACCAACAAACTATCAAAAAAAAATTACACTTTGATTCTATTTGTGAAGGGAAAATTTCGTGGTTGTTGTTCTTGCTCAAAAAAAAAAATTGCAAGTGTGATTCTCTTCTTCAAAGTTTGAAAAAAAAATTGCACAAATTATAAGGAAAAAAAAAAGTGTGCATGAAATCTTGGAAAAAAAAAGAGAAGAGAAGAGAAGAGAAAAGTCTATTTGAGCAATTTGTGTTCTTGAAAAAAAAATATTTCCCTTCTTCCTTTGTTCTTATTTCCGATAGCTTTGCTTTTCTAGCCTTTCATTTTATTCTCCTGTTTTTTGATAAGTTTTGTGATTTTTGTTACTTGATTTTTGGATTTTTGTGTGGATTGTGTTTGACTCCTCTAAGGCCTGAAAGAGAACAATTGAGTGGAAAAAGGCAAGAGTGAAAATTACATCTTGTGTGGAAAAAGCCAATTGAGTGAAATACATTTGTGTGCACAAGTGAGGGAGTGTAGTGAGGAATTTTATAATTTCTTGTTATCTTTTGATATTGTGTGTTCAAGTGATGGCTGCCCATGAAGATAGTCCATCATTTTCTCCAAGGTCTTCAACTCTTTATGCTAGAATGACTACTCAAATACAAAACCTTCAAAGGCAAATGGAGCAAATGAGTGCAAATTATGATAGACAACTTGCCATCCTTCAAAAGCGAGAAGATAGAATTGAAAGGGTCAAGATCCAAGTTCCTACCTTTCATGGGAAGAATGATCCCGAAGTCTATTTGGAATGGGAGATGAAGATAGAACAAGTGTTCAATTGCAATAATTACAATGAGAAAAAGAAAATGAAGTTAGCATCTCTTCAATTTAAGGACTATGCACTTGTTTGGTAGGATCAATTACAAAAAGAGAGAAGACTATGTGGGGCGGAGCCTATTGAGACTTGGGTTGAGATGAGAAAAATAATGAGGAGAAGATATGCTCCATACCATTGCCATAGAGTTCTTCACAACAAATTAACAAATGAGGGCAACACTTCAACCTCTAAGGAGGTCGTGGCAAGTGCTCATGGAAAGAAACCTATGGAAGTCTCTCCTAATTTGAGAGAAAATGAAAAAAAGAGTGAAAAAAAAATTGAAAAGAAGAGTGATGAAAATGTGAAAAAGAATCAAGAAAAAAAATGTGAAAAAATGAGAGTATGGAAAAGAGTGAGAGACAAGAAAAAGATGAGAGCAAAACAAAAAGTGAGGAGGAAAAAGTAAATGCATGTTTTGATGTTCTTCCTAACTCTTTGCCTACTTGTGTTGATTCTCTTTTGAAGGAAATCGAAGATGTTCCTCCAATGGAAGCTTGCAAGACAACCGATGTAATTGAAGAGCTCATCCAAAAGGAAGTATCCCATGGTTTGGAAACTTGCATGGATTCCAAAATGCTCAACCAATCACCCACTCTTGCTTTACCTCCTATTGAAATATATTTTGAACTTAAGTCTGAAGCACCCAATGTGATTGTGAGGAATACTTTAGATGGACCACCAATATCTAATTTTGGTGATGAAGATTGTTTCAATTCAAGGTCGAATTCACTCAAAGAAGGAGGGGATGATATGAGCCAAGGGGGGGCAAGTCAACTTGTCATCAAGAATGATATGAGCCCAATAAGGAGCATGGACCAAGGAGCACTAAAAGGACTTGGTGGGTCTAAGACAAGAGCAAGAGCCAAGAAAGCCCAAGAAGTTCTAAACCAAATAGTGTCAACCTTGATGGAAACAAGCCCAAGTTCAAGTCATGATGGAGTGGAGGACAAAATGGTTACTTATCTCATCCAACTTGAAGACCCATGATGGGCTTGGACGTCCACTTCCCATATTATCATTTTCTACTTTATTTCTATTAAATAAAGTGCAATAAACTTGGGTTTTATGAAGAATTTCGAATTTGGGTGCATAGTGGGAGGAATCTTATTGGTTTGCATACCAATAGTAACTCCTTTAAGTTTTTAGCCTTTTTTTATGTTTTGTTTCTTATGTGGGAGTTACACTTTTAATTTGAGAAATAAGTGTGACTGCTACATAATGATAGAGAGAGGGTAATAAGTCACTATTAAGTGGTTGAGTTATGTGTGAGTTTAGTAAGTCATGAATAGGCTAGTTATGTGGGGGTTATGGAATCATTGGGAAGACAAAGGGTGAAGCCAAATGTTGGCAGCCACACCCCTATATGTAACATGCCTAAACACATGAATAAACAACTTGGAAGTTGAATTTGGATTGAAATCCATTTGTGAGAACTTTGTTCTCTTTGGTTCTTGGTTGAGCCAACTATTGTTCTTATCAAGAATCCAAGATTCTTGTGGCGAACTTCATAGGCTTATCAAACTCTCTAGTTTGTGGCGGTATACCATCTCCAATCTTCACCATTTTCATATTTTCTTCTTCTTATTTTGGTTCCAAAAATTGGTTTCGCATTAACTTGTTAATAATTCAACCAAATAGATCTCCAACAAGGCAACCTCACCATTTGGTTGTCATCACGAGGACTTCCCAGGAGGTCACCCATCCTAGTACTACTCTCGCCCAAGCACGCTTAGCTGCGGAGTCTGATGGGATCTGATGCATTAGTACTGGTATGGTCGCACCTGTTAGTCTACGCGTGATCAAATCCTTTATACGCTTACTTACCGCGGCGTGCGAGCTTCGTTACCCCTCGGGTTCCGGTCGAGCTCCGCCTTAGGATGGGGCTTCCGAGACATCAAGGACATGCCGGTAATTACCAAATTTGTTTTCGCGTGCTCCGAATGACATGAATTGTGGCAGGGTGGTTGAAAAAAATCTAAGGAACGAGGCCCATTGGTCTGTTGGACCCATCGGCACCACCCGATTCTGGCCAAACGGCACCTTCTCGGCCACTTTTCCTATTTTCGAAGTATTTTCTACGCATAATAATTACCAGGACGGGTGCGGCTTTCTGACAGTCGTGGTCCCATATTTTTAAAATTCATTTGACACTGTTACACACTTTTCCGGCATCTTCCGGTGGGTCTTTATGTTAGGGTATGGCGTTTCCACGGTCCGGAGGTCCCCGCACCGCCGATCGGCGTGGGCAATCGTTTGAGGCCGTTTACGGTCTCTCGCCTTGGGTGTTTTGGCGACCCCGGCTTTCCGGAGCCATGCTCCGGGTCGGACGATAAAGTTGTTGGGAAAAAGAGGTGCAACACGAGGACTTCCTAGGAGGTCACCCATCCTTGTACTACTGTCGCCCAAGCACGCTTAGCTGCAAAATTCTGATGGGATCCGGTGCATTAGTGCTGGTATGATCGTAACTATTAGTCTACGCGCGATCAAATCCTTTATACGCGTACTTACCGCGATGTGCCAAGCTTCCGTTACACCTCGGGTTCCGGTCAGGCTCCGCTTCCGGATGGGACTTCCAAGACATCCGGGACATGCCGGTAATTACCAGATTTGTTTTCATGTGCTCCGAATGACCTGAATTTTGGCAGGGTGGTAGGAAAAAATCCAAGGAACGAGGCCCATGGGTTCCTTGGACCCATAGGCACCACTCGATTCTGGCCAGACGGCGTCGTCTCGGTCATTTTTCCTATTTTCGAAGTATTTTCTCCACATCATAATTACCAGGAAGGGTGCGGCTTCCGATCGATCGTGGTCCCATATTTTTTAAAATTCATTTGACACTATTACTAAGCTTTCCGGCATCTTCTGGTTCCCGCCTTCGGTGTTTTGGCGACCCGGCTTTAGGAGTCATGCTCTGGGTCCGCCGATAAAGTTGTTGGGAAAAGAGGTGCAACAAGAGGACTCCCAAGGAGGTCACCCATCCTAGTACTACTCTGCCCAAGCACGCTTAACTCCGGAGTTCGATGGGATCCAATGCATTAGTGCTGGTATGATCGAACCAGTTAGACTACGCGCGATCAAATCCCTTAAACGCTTACTTCCGACGGCGTTAGTGCTTCCGTTAACCCTCCGGTTCGGTCGAGCTCCACTTAGGATGAGGCTTCCGAGACATCGGGACATGCCGATAATTACCGAGTTTGTTTTTCGCGTGCTCGAATGACCTGAATTTTGGCGGGGTGGTAGGAAAAAATCCAGGAGCGAGACCCAATGGTCCGTTTGACCCACGGGCACCCCAGGGTCCCGACCAAGCGGTGCCGTCTCGCCACTTTTTCTATTTTTGAAGTATTTTCTCCTCATCATAATTACGAGCAGTTACGGCTTTCTGACCGTCGTGGTCCCATATTTTTTAAAATTCATTTGACACTGTTTCCAACTTTTCCGGCATCTTCCGGTGGGTCTTTATGCTTGGGTTTGGCGTTTTCGAGGTCCGGAGGGCCCCGCACCGCCGATCGACGGGGGCACTCGTTTGAGGCCGTTTACGGTCTCCCGCCTTCGGTGTTTTGGCGACCAAGCCGGAGAGCCCCACCGGAACCCGAGGTACGCAGGCTCGCACGTCGCGGTAAGTAGCGTATAAAGGATTTGATCGCGCGTAGACTAACAGTGCGATCATACCAGCACTAATGCGCCGGATCCCACCGAACTCCGCGATTAAGCGTGCTTGGCGAGACGGATCTCGGATGGGTGATCTCCGGGAAGTCCTCGTGTTGCACCTCTTTTTCCCAACAACTTTATCGGCCGACCCGCAGCATGGCTCAAAGCCGGGGTCGCAAAAACATCAAGGCGGGAGACCATAAACGGCCTCAAATGAGTGCCCCCGCCGATCGGCGGTGCGGGGCCCTCCGAACTGCGGAAATGCCAAACCCCAGCATAAAGACCCACCGGAAGATGCCGGAAAAGTTGGAAACAGTGTCAAATGAATTTTAAAAAGACTAAACCCCCAATTTGGTCCCTGAGAAAAACACTCGGGTCTGAAATAGTCCCTAACCAAAAAAAAACTATCAGTTTAGTCCTTAAGAATGTATTTCCGGGACAGATTAGTCCTTCTGTCACAAATTAGTCCCTAACAATTTTTAAGTGATACCAGTAAAGTCCCTAAGAAATATGACCGTGAGCCAAATTAGTCCCTATTAACATGCACTAAACATGATAGAAACACTACAAAATATGACAGAAGGACTAATCATCCCGGAAATACATTCTTAAGGACTAAACGGATAGTTTTTTTTGGTTAGGGACTATTTCAGACCCGAGTGTTTTTCTCAGGGACCAAATTGGGGGTTTAGTCTTTTAAAAAATATGGGACCACAACTGTCAGAAAGCCGCACCCGTCCTGGTAATTATGATGCGGAGAAAATACTTCAAAAATAGGAAAAGTGGCGAGGGCAGTGCCGTTTGTGAGAATCAAAATATTTGCTATATGTTTTTTGTTAAAATTAAAAGTCAAATTTTAATATCCATTAAGTTATTGCTTTTCATTCTTTTCCTTTCAAAAAAAAAAATGTTTTTCATTCTTTTAAAAAAGTTAATGCTATTCATTTTTGTAATCAACGATGCTAATCAAGTAAATTGTTTTTCTAATGACGTAAATTTGGCACGCCTCTGTATTGACAAAAAAAGGTCATAACTTGATTGAATATATTTTGATTAGTACTATTCAAGTTTAAATTCAAAAATATGGAATCAACATATATTGAACTTATATGATCAATCAAACACAATTAATATGGAATCTCGGCTCCATTAAGTGATAAATCAATTTTATCAAATCGGAAATTTTCTCCCACGTTTAATGACTACGTTAAAGGCTTGCGTTTAATGATATGAAATTAATTCAACATGATATGAAAATAATTCAGAAAACTATTTGAATGATACTATTCAGGTTTAAATTCAAAAGATGTGGAATCAAGACATATTGAACTCATTTATATGGAATCAGTCACAATTAATATCGAATATTGAAATCATTAAGTGATAAACCAAAAATATCAAATAAGAAATTTTCTCCCGCATTTAATTACTACATTAAAGGCATGCGTTAAATGATATGGAATAAATTCAAATCGATATGGAAATAATTCATAATCAAATTTGAATGGTGCTATTTACGTTTAAATTTAAAAGATATGGAATCACCATATATTTAACTCAATTATATGGAATAATCACAATTAATATCGAATATTGGCACCATTAAATGATAAGTCAATCCTATCAAATCAGCATTAATTTAAAATGATATGAAATTAATTCAGAATTCAAAAGAATAAGAAAAATTAGTCCTCCAGATAAAAATTAAGTATTCAAAAAGAAACATTAAAAAACACAAATAAGAAAACCAATTCTAAAAACATATGACCCCAATTCTGAATACATGAATCATGTCATGTCTTCACTTGCAAAAAAACATAAAATCAAATAATAATGATAATGATAATAAACAAAAATGGAAGAGAAGAAAACAAAAAACAATAGCACTCAAGAGTTATTTTTATAAACAATAAAAGGAAGAAGTGAAAGTATATTATAGGAAAGAAATCATAGGAAATTGCCCCTTTTGTAAAAATATTCATGAAAGGTAACAATACTTTGAAAAATACATATCAGATGAAAATACCGTTCTTGATGACTTCATCGAAATTGCAGGACCAAGAGGCTTCTCCTCTCTGGGCTTGTGACGGGTGCTTCTCGCGACATGCAATATGAATACAGACAGAGGGTTAGCATTTAGCAACATGGAAATGAAAAAATAGAGAACATTTTCACCAACACAGTATAGAGGTTGAACAGGAAAAGATAATGAGAAAGAGAAAGAGAGTTCACTTGAGAGGGAGAAAGCGAAAAGAAAACTAATAGGGAGTTATGGAAAAGAAAACGAAATAGAAACAAAAAGGGAAGAGGAGTGTTTACCATCTAGCGATGGTGGTGCTTCTCACGACATACAATATCAACACACAGAGGTTAGATTTAGCAAGCAACATGGAAATGAAAAACAGAGCAGCTCACCGGAGTGACGAGAGAGATTGATGAGAGTGGTACTGTCTGACGGGAAGGAGTGAGAGATAGAATATGGCATGAATTTTTTTGAATAAAATGATGAATCTACTTGTTCAGGAAATATTTGAAAATTTATAGTGCAAATCAAAATCAGATTTGAATTAATCGTGCATTAATATTTATTCCATGAATCTCTCTCGTTTTGACACATAAGGCTTGATGATGTGTCATCGTCCAGAGAAGAAGAGAATTCCTCGTGAGGATATTTAACTTTGTATATATAATAGATATGAATATAATTATTCATTTGTTTTATTAGGAATTGAACTTGGCTCAAGTGATCTCGGCCCAATAATAAGTCATTGAAGTAAAAAAAAAAAACTATTTCAGGTCAATTAATTGATTTTTATTAATAAAATTGTATTAAAAGATTTTTTATTTTCATTGTATACACATTATATATATATATATATATATATATATATATATATATATATATAATTTTTTATTTATTTATTAGCAACTGGTTGAACCAATTGAATCATAACCAAGAGGTTTCTTTGGTTCAATCTAGGAGTTCGATTCTTAAAACATTAGTTCGGATAAGCGTTTTATAAATATGATGATTTTGAATGTAATTGATTTTGTAAAATTGATTTAGTTACAATTGAGTTTGAAGTGAAATGATTTATGATGGAATAGTTTTATTTTCAAAGCAAGTTTTATGTAAAACCTAGTGTAAAATTTCAACCCAATGCAAATGCTAATTTATGTGGTTTCTGGTCGAACCAAGGTTTGAAGGCTAAACTAATTTTGTTAGACTGTTTCCAAAGACTTATATTCTTACCAAAATCATGTTTCATTGGGGACAAAATAAATTATGTTACTCTCCACCGTGGAAACAAACACACGCTAATTACACCATAATAATAACATTCCAAAATCCTACTTGAAAAAAAGTAATTGTTCTCATATTCTTTCTACTACAAAATAAAATAATAATAAACAGAAAAGAAAATATATTCAATATTTTGAAAATAGAAAAAAAACATTTAATATTTTCTTATGTATTAAGTAGGGGGGATTAACTATTAGAATGTTAGAGAATTTAAAATTACTTATAGTAAATACATTTCCGTTCCTCGCCACCCCAATTAGGAAAATTCAAAAGGCTATGACTGTATGCATTGCATCCATACACTTTCACAACATTCCATCGACCATTTTAGTGAAATCATGTTTGACAGAGACAAAATCAATTTTGCTACCCCACAGATAACCAAACACATACTAATTACACCATGATACAAGAATTCCAAAATCCTACTTGCAACAAAAAATCTAAATTTGATGTCCTTGTCACATCCAATTAGAACACGCCATGTCATACTCACACTCACAGTCACCGGCGGGACTGTGAGAAGCTTCCTAGACACCATTGTCCCCATTATAAATGCCACTCACTCACCCACTCTCCTCCTATATTTTCTAAATCCTCCAAAAACCCTAAAACTCAAACATAATCCCCCCCCCCCCCCCCCCTCTCTCTCTCTCGTATGGTCCTTCATCATATTCGATGGGAGAAGAACAAGAATCTCAACCTCGGCAGGCGTGCGGCACTCCCCTTTGATTCTTTGGTTCTACCCTCCTGAAGAGCTTCTCCTCGGTTACTACCTAACCAACAAGAACAATGAGACCGGGAATCAAAATGAGGATTTTTCGGGTTCCGATTTAATCAAAGAGCTGGATCTCTACAATCACGATCCTTTTGAATTACCCTACACATCGTGCTTATCGTACGATCGGAGACGGATGAAGAAGCACTGGTCCAGTAATACAGTAAGGGTTTTGAAGGATGGTACAAGGCGAAGAAGAAGAAAGGTGAAGAGTGGGTTTTGGGTCAAGGAAGGAAAGGCTGAAGAAGTCTTGGGTAAAGGTGGGAAGTCGGTTTTAGGAACCCGAACCCGATTCATTTTCTATGTGGGTAATAAACCGAAGAACGCTATCAGAACGGATTGGATGTTGTTTGAGTATGCATTGGTTAACCATCTAATGGTACGAATTTAACATTTTTCTTTCAAATTGGAAACTGAATATTGCGCTTGATGCTGTTGATTTAATGTTTGTGTGTTCAGTTTATCATAATTGGTGCTTACTCAACATTCATTGGTAACGTTCCAACCTAAAGCTAATTATGATAGATAAAGATTTTATAAATTGTACTTTAAGTCGAATTTAGTTTTAGTTTTAGTTTTAGTTTTAGTTTTTATTTTGACTTCTTTAAATCTTAAGTTTAATTTTGATATATGACACTGTGAGACCATTGTGGTCGATCACAAACTAATGTATGATTTTTAGTGACGTTTGGTTTTGAAATGTTTTATTAATGTAAACTAGATCCCCTGAAATCTCATTCTCGAGAATATACATCACGAGAATGAATTTTTCAATTTTCTTTCACAAATTTTATTTTCGGGCACTGTTTATGTTTGAGAATGAATTTTTATCCTTTGTATGAAAAACTTTTATTCTCACATCACTTACCGGGAAGTATTAAATTATGTTTGAAAATGCTATCATTAGGTAGTTTTGGTAATAGTTAGACATTTTTAATGATATAGCAATTTATGAATGATTGACAATAAAAAAAAATATTTACATTGATATTTCAGATTAATTAAATCCTTAATTCTATAATTTAGTCATGTATAATTTTCAAAGTTATATATTATATTATATCAATATTATGGGTCGACAATATTTTAATCTGGTCATAGTCAGCTTCAGTTAAGGTCCAAGTAAATGACTTGGGTTCAGAACAGGCTAAACCGTACATAAACACCCGTAATTTGAATATGGTTTATTTTGATTATTATTTCTTTCTAGTAATTATTTTTTGATATCAGTTGTTTTTGATGTTTGGATAATTGGAATATTCATCTAGTTAGTTATGATATATGCTTGTGCGGGAAGGCTAGCTTTGTCAACTAAAAAGGGAGTGCATATAAGTCTAGTTTTATTATTTGAACATCAAAATGAGATAACAAAATTTGACATCAATTTTCATGGTTAATATAGTTTAAAAACGTGGTTAATAAAGTGTTGAGTTTGGTTAATGCAAACACCAAGGTGTCGCAACTTATTAACCATCAATTGAACTTCATTAACCATGATTTTTAACGTCATTAATCACGACTCTCGAGTGTTCAAATAGTCTCCTACATGTACACCTTAAAATCGTGGTTAATGATGCTCAATGAATAATTAATGAGTTGCGACACCTTGGTATATTCATTAACCAAACTTAACACTTCATTAACCATGTTTTTGAACTGTATTAACCATGAAAATTATTGTCAAATTTTGTTGTCCCATTTTGATGTTCAAATAATATTTCTCTACACTTTTATAGAAAGTTACATATTCTCAAGTTAAAACTATTATAACTTCAGAATCTTTATTACTTTGAAGTTTACATTTTTGTAACTTTCTTCAAAACACACATGATTATGAATTCGTGAAATGATTTAATGTCTATGGTAATATGGGAAGAAATTCCTTTTCTTCTTTGAGTGAATCACCATTTTGGCCCATAAAATTGGAGGCGGCGGCAACAATTGAGTCGGTTGAGCCACTTTCTTGTCCAATTCCTCCGGGTGATCCCTCTTGCTAGGGGTGTAAGTGGACCGGGTAAACCCGACGAACCCGAACCAAACCAACCCATAAAAAACCGAAGTTAATTGGTTCGGGTAAAAACCCAAATCGAACCAATGAGAACCAATTTCAGGTATTGGGTTTTAATTTCTAAAACCGACTACCCAACCCGACCAACCTCATTTTTCCTAATCCCTGACATAATCTATCTTAATGAGTATTGAAAATGAAAATCACTCACTTGTTGTTGTTGTATCGTACGTCTATCTTCTCACCATCTTACATCTCTCTCAGGCTAACCTAGGCTAGTTTCCGTCACCGCCGCACAAGGACACAGTCGTGGCCAGACCGTCAGCATCCTTGACTCGACGCTCCTCTGTCCCGCTTCATACTTGTCCAAGTCGCACCGTGTTCTGACCACCAAGGGCTTCCGCCGTCGTCGTGCTTCACTGCTTCAAGTTCGTTCCCATTCGGCATCGTCTTCTCTTCCAAGATCCGTCATGCTTCACTGCTCCCGCAGCCGTCGTGCTTCACTGCTTCAAGATGCTGCAAATGATGCACATGCTTTCCAGATCTTCAAACCTGAAAGCGATCTGACTAAAATAATCTTTTGATATTTATCTTCTGTGTGAAAAAGTGACGTGTTAGGAACTTAGGATTTGTCTCTGGCAATAATGATGTCAAAGAGTGAAATTTTTGTTGAAGCATGGATGAAGATGAAGTAGAAAGAAGGGGTGGCGGCGATTTGATCGAGGGAATGAAGGCCTAGGTTATTGTCCAGTGCATATTTGTGTTTTTTTTTCATTTTTTAATAGTGAACCCGAATACCCAATCTAAACCAACCTGAACTTTATCAGTTTGGTTTGGTTCGATTTTGTAGTAAAAAACAAATAAACCCGAACCAAACCGAACCGATCAATTTTGATGGGTTCGGATTTTTTTCCACCCAAAACCAAACCAAACCGACCCGTTACACCCCTACCTACTTCCCAGAGGAAGGAGCTTGAGCTGTTGTAGTCTTTGATGAGGATGCAGAAAATCTTCGAATAGCAGCAAGGTCTAAGGCACGCTTGTTTGAAATAGTTTCCTCACAAGAAAGTGCATCCACTCCACTTCTCAAGCAAATATCAGTGATTCGAGATGAAAAGAACAATCGTCCTTTAGGCTTATAAGTATATGCAATAATTTCTTTCTCTATTATTATGATCCTAAAAAAAGGAACATGTAAAATTTCGGATCTATCATTGAGTGACAACAAAAATTATAGGAGAATATGAAATACAAAATTGGATAAGATGAGAAATGGTTAGTAGGCGCCACAAATCCAAGGGGATTTGATAAGCCAGGTGAGGTTCGCCACAAGAATCTTGGATTCTTGATAAGAAAAAGGGTGGTTCAACCAAGAACCTAAGAGAGAAAACACTCTCACAATTGGAATCAATCCAAAATGAACTCAAAATTAAACATAACTAATAAAGAAGGAGTTACTTTAGGCATGCAAGCCAAAAGACACACTCCTTTGAAGCTCAAACTCGTCTAAATATTCGTACCAAACTTCCAGCCCGTTTTTCACCATGATAGAAGCCGAATTTGGTCAAGAGTCTTGAGATATGATTTGTAGATAATTCCCTAAGATTTCCAACTCACCAAACAATGAATCAATCGGAGATTCGTAGCTCAATATATGACCAAATCAAGTATACGGGTTCAATTAGAAAATTCATCCTAAAAATATTACCAAAATTAAAAATATAAGTATAAAAATTGGACTTAATTGTTGTCTAATAAGCCCACTAATAATAGTGCACTTAGATGGATCTGAATATGATTCTTTCCACATACTCAAGCCATCCATGCTTCTATCATCTATGATCTTCCCCACATTACTTTCTTCCCCTTCAGAATACAAAATAGCA
>JAUPTC010002331.1:0-14205 GCA_030762895.1 Sophora flavescens
AGAAATTATGCCATGGTTCCACATATACTTGAGGGAAGTAGAACGGACAACTCCAAGTGTCATGGTTCCCATTACAATACCATGAACCCGGAAGCATTCCTTCGTGTACCTCGCATACAAAACACGGCAAGACCAAGTGGAATCAAAGAAGTAGAGAGAGATAGTAGAAAAAAAAAAAAAAAAGAACAAAAATAACTTAACCAAATAATCAAACTTCCCTAAAATTAGGAAAATTGGTTGTACCAATCCCCGGCAACGGCGCCAAAAACTTGTTTGTGAACGCCGGCAAGTGTACCGGGTCGTCGCAAGTAATAAAACACGGTAAGATTTTACCGAGGTCGAACACAAGGATTGGGCTACCAATTCGACTAATCCGCGGGAAATCATATACGTTTGGTCAAGTTACAGAAAGGTGGTTGAGAGAGAGAAGATTAATATCGAAATTCAATTAACAAATCTAAATAAAACTAAACTATTAAAGTCTGAAATTAAAATGCCCAAGGTCACAAATCCACCTACCCAACATGCATACCCAAGTGATGATGAATTCCTCCCTAAGTTCAATTACAATGTCAGAGGGACCCCTAAATTCTCCTAAATCCACTCTCGTGCTCATTAGGGCGTATTCGACGATTGGATTAATTACTTACTAGGTCTCATAATCCTAATCTCGAATTTGGTTAATTCTTGTTTCCTATAAGGTTGCACGATCTCCTACTCACCTCGTGCAATATTCGATCGATGATCCCAATTCAAGTTCTAAACGCGAATCGTTGACTAGGCCTCATCGACGTTAACAAGTCAATCACGCAACACATATGATTAACACAATCAAATCAGAATTGGAAAACATTTATTGAGAAAAAGGGAGAAAGACATACATCATATCGAATCTACACTGCCATGGGTGGCTTCATTGTTCCCTCAGACGAGGGGATTAGTTCCTCATGCTCATAGACAAACAATCGGACATAATATCCATAAGAAAAAGGGAGACGCAGCTCCAAAGAGAAAAGAAATTACCCTAAACGCTACTCTAAACAGTGGAAAACTACTAGGATTTGCGGCCCTCCAAAAGCCCTCCTACTTTAATCTGATCTGAAACAGCCTTTATATAGGATTCCTGATCTGCGCTCACTCGCGAGGCGAGAATTAAAATTGGCGCTTTCAATTTGAACTCTCGCGAGGCGAAAGTGTGTTCGCGGGGCGAGTCTTCAATTCTAGGCTGTGACTTTCATCACGGCTGGGCCGTGATGGTCTCTGACTTCCAGGGTCTTCAAACTCTCGCGGGGCGAGATTCTTCTCGCGGGGCGAGACTTCAAACCTTAAACTGTCACGGGTGCGGTCTTCATCACGGCTTGGCCGTGATGGTCTCTGTCTTGCAGGTCTTCATGATTCGCGGGGAGAACATATTCTCGCGAGGCGAGACAGAATTGATGACCTTGCTGTTTTATCTGTTCTTCAGGCTCGCGAGGCAAGAATCCACTCGTGAGGCGAGTATCTCCAGAAGTGCTTTTTCCACTGCTTCTTGATTTTCCTTGACTCCCGGAGCTTCACTTATTGACCTGAAAACACCAAAAGCAACCAAAAGCATAATTCTATCCAAAATAAGCTAAAAACTACACAAAAGACGCAAAACGAGTCAAAGTCCAACTTAGGAACAAAACAAGGCAAATTTGAGTAAAGCGAGATTGAACTCGAATAATTTGCACAAAAACTACGGTCCATCTAGTTATAAAACTAGATAAGCCGAAGGCTTATCAATAATATGCTAAATGATTAATCTATGATAACATGTTTCAAGCTATTTTAATATGTTATATTATATGCTTCATGATCGTGATATATGTCCTTGTGTGTTCATGATTGGTTATATTATGAATATGATGCTATGTTGATCGTTGTTGTTAATATGGTGTTGGTTGATATGATTGTTGTTATGGTTGAGTTCTGATGATAAGAGTTTCACTAGTAAAACAAGCTATTAAAATGACCTAACAATTAACTGAACTAATCCCTAAAATATTGGTTAAGAATCTGTGTTTAACTCACCTAGGACAGTGAGACGTCCCAACATCCCATTAAAGAAAACCCATAATATTTAAGACCTAATCATGTTATTATCGTTAAGCGGATATTCAAAAATGAAGGAAAATTAAAAATTTAAAATATAAACAGCATAAATACATACAAGCATAACATATACACATCATAACCTGATACAGTACAGTAGAGGGAATCCTATCAAAAGGGTCCCAATAGGTACAAACTGATATAAACAACAGAAAATAAAACGCTTCAAAAAGACGCATTGGCCGTAGACTATCTACTCATCTACTCAGATCCACTGCTTGTCCTCCAACATCTGGCTCATAAGGGGTTCCCTCTAGCTCCTCCATAGCTGGCTCCTCCACCGAGTCTTCTTATAGCGATAGCATAAATAAAACATACACAACAACAAGAAGAAAAGGGGATAGGAAACAATATAACGTCAAACGTGGAAAGGGTTTAGCAACATTTAATTCTATAACTGCACACGAAACATCCGTCTCAAAGAATATATATATATACACTACTACAGAAAAAGGGCTTTAATAGCGCTTTTTTTGCCTTTAGTAGCGCTTACAAGTGCTATCTATTCACCCGCTACTGAAGGTGAAACAAATTGGCAGCGCTTAAAAAAACGCTATTGAAAGTGGGAATAGGCAGCGCTTCCTTGAGAAAATGTTATCTATTGCATATACTTTAGGCAGCGTTTCCTTGAGAAAGAGCTGTCTAAATTATGCAATAGATAGTGCTTTCTTGAGGGAGCGCTGTCTATTTCTAACTTTAGACAGCGCTTTCTCAAGGAAGCGCTACCTATTCCCTTTTTTTTATTTATTATTATTCACTTTGTTTTTCTACATTTCCTACATGCACTCAGCAATTCACATTTTTTTTGTTGATAAATCAAATTTGTATTGAAAGGGTACGTGAAGTACTCAAAAATAGCCACAAATATATAATGTACAAATCTTACATACAATATTGGTAAGTAGATATAAACCAAACCCAATATCAAAATAATGCATATTATAACCAATTAACTAATATACTTTAACACAATTGTGATGAAACTATACATAACCAATTCTAATATTTAAGTCCATAAACCAAAAGGTCGCTAACCTACACTAGAAAATAATAACCATGTATACTAACAATTTATACAAGCTAATCAACACTAGTAATTCTAAACAATTTGTACATGCGGCTTCCATCTTCTGCTTATCGCATAAAATCCTTGTTGTCGGCCTGCATAAGATACACAGATCACTTGCACATACACACAAGTCTAATAATATAGGAGAGACACTACCTAACATAATATCAGAGTATGACGTACCCTTTAATTATTGATAAAATTTATAACCACATAACGGCATCACTCGTCTTTAATTGATAAAATTAATTGTGGCTTCCATGCTTTATTATTTCTGAATTGCTACTTAACCATTATACTTAACCATTATGCTAAACAATAACAAAACAATAAAGAAAATGAAAGTTGGATAATTGTAGAATGACCGTTAGTTATAAGCTGTTTTCTTTATTTTAACCTATAAGCCTATAATGAGCCATTTCAATATGGAAAATAATTTGTGATGAAAACTTTTACTTCATGGAGGTTACAAGAACTAAATGGACATTTATATTTTACATATTTTTCATAACAATGAGTTTTCTATTTCAATTTTGACAACCGCAAAAAGAGAAAGAAAAAGAGAGAAACATTTGCATTACGTTTCACGGAGAAGGCTCGTGTCCATTCCAAAACACATAGGTTTGTATAACATCTAGGCCTCCATCTTTGGCCTTTTGAATAAGGTCCGGCCATATCCTGCCACTGATCACATTAAGGCAGTGAGAAACATAATGAATGGTATGACTATGGGGCCAATTGTGCTTAAAAGATGTTTCAAACTATTTGGTGAATTATTGAAAAACTGGAATTAAGAAAAACAAATTTGATTGAGTACCTCTGGTGTGCTCCTTGGATAGTGGATGGAGCCGGTTATCAAAATTCTTCTCTGCCCATTAACAAGATCAATGGCCTTGTGATCATAAGTCCAAAAGGTTGTGACTGCACAAACCCACAAAAATAACAACGGGATCAAATTAAAATGATTCCTCCTCAATTAAATTCTCCATAACTACTTCAACACATGAATAAATAACCCACTTGTTTCTCAAAGCAACAAACTTTTGTCTTTTTTACACTAACACGTTTAAAACTTGAAAAGAGAAGGGAATAAGAGAAAGCGGGGTTGGCTTCTATTTTTGTATATCAGCACACAATGCCTTTTTGATTCTTTTGAGATTCATTGAAGAAAAGAGATGGCAGGCAAGTGAGGTGTGTGGTTTTGAAATTGATGGCTAATGCAGCTGCTGAGAAGACTACAACTACTTTATTTATTTATATACAGTCATTGTTCAATTATCCAGCTTTCATTTTCTTTATCGTTTTGTTATTGTTTAGTATAATGCTTAAGTAGCAATTCAGAAGTAATAAAAACATAGAAGCCACAATTAAAAGCACACCATTGAGTTCCACGGCAGCAAGACCAACTCTCTGGGAATACAAAAGAGCACTGATGCAATAAGTTCATTAATTTTGTAAGTGTATTGGCCGAGGTTATTAATCCGCCACGAGCCCAAGTACCCGGTCCGGTCGAGAGGAAATTATAAAGGGGCAGTACCCCTCATAAGAAGGGGGACCTTTTCACTGAACACAGTGACTCTCCTAAAAAGCGTGTTAGAGGAACTAGCGTCGACCAAGAGACTATGAAACAGTCATTGCTCCCCTAGTACTCGTCCAGGCACAAAATGAAGGGATCGAGATCACCCCGCAAGGGATGAACCTAGAACTAAATGCGGCTTTGATTCCCCCAGGATACGTGGGGCCAGGAATCTTAGATCTGTCAAGCCCAAATCATAAAATAACCCCCCTTGGTATCACGTTCTATGGAGATTCGGACAAAACGGATCTTGGCGGGAACATTTGGCGCCGTGTGCAGGGGGATCGAAGCAAAACTTTCCCATACCACAAACCATGGTGAGACGTGAGTGTGTTCTCTCCATGTGAGGCGTGGATGTGTTACAGAGTTTTACATTGCGGCTGGAGTGTTGCTCTGCGAAGCGAGAATCACGGAGGTTTGGGGTGTTGCTCTGCGAGCGAGTCACGGAGGATGGCGGCGGGAGGAGGCCCTCGGTGGTTGAAGGATGAGAGGGGGGAGGCAAAACACTAACGATTTTGGAGGGAGAAGTAACGGATTTAGTGGAGCGAATATCTCCTAGAATCAAGGAGGATGAGGTTTCGATGGAGAAAATCAAGGGATCCCCCTGACCATTCTATTGAAAGCAGTGGGGGTGGATCTTCTTCCAACCAATTAATTCAAGGAGCGCTGGATTTGGAATTAGTGAGGAGAGGGGAATAACGGCTGGGAGTGAATCTTTGGGGACATGACCGCAAATCAAGGGCTCTCTATCTCATTGGATAAGGCGATAACCAATCGGCATTAATGGGCATGGGCACTCAAAATCTATCTCATTGGATAAGGCGGTAACCAATCGGCATTAATGGGCATTCAAAAAAAAATTTGGAGAATCAGCTGGAGGAAATCGTGGAGCTAATCATGGCCTGTTTTTCAATTCAAATCCCTACGTTCATGGAGGCCCAATGATTGCCGCATTAATTGTTCCTCAATGCGCTTATCAATCAGTTTTTAATGCGGATAAGGTATATTCTCTGACCAATCAGCATTAATGGGCATTCAAAAAAAAAAAATTGGAGAATCAAGCTGGAGGAAATCGTGGAGCTAATCTTGGCCTGTTTTCAATTCAAATCCCTCGTTCATGGAGGCCCAATGATTGCCGCATTAATTGTTCCTCAAAGGGGGCTTGTGTCTTTGGCGAGGCTGCAAAAAAAAGGCAAAAAGGGTTTACGTGCATGACTCTCCATCGGAACAATCGACATGCTCTCCAAACTATTCTACACCTAATTTAACGATCTGGTTTTAAAAGAGCATAATGTCATTTTTTTGGTTGATTATTATCTTCAGCTAAACACTATATTATGGTTGAGTTTAGCACACGAGTTCAGTGTTGGAATAATCTCGTGTTCCTTGGTGAAAATCATCACCCATGATTTAAATGTGCCAAGGTTAAATGGCGACTCTCAAATAGATCGAAGATAATCCTATCATAAAAACAAAGAGCAGTGGCAATGTGTTAAAGGAGAATGGTATCAAGTTATTATATGCACATTCACAATGTGGGAATTCCAAGGGTGTATCAAGCATCCGAGGTCACTTTGAGGGAAGTCTCAGTTCACTCCATCTCTTTAATTACATATTTTCACTTTGCTTCCATGCTAGGAAGCAGTTGTCATATAGCATGTGTCATTTGATCTTGTTGATTAATTTTTTTGAAGCATGCTGACATACTCAATGAAGGCGGAAGCGAAGGAGTTTAGGCTCAATCATGGTGTCTCAAAATTGATTCTTCAAGGAGTCTGAGCCAGTTAAAGTTCAAAGGCCAAGTTTGAACCATGGTGGCGAGTCCCGACCCACAGCGAGTTCGAGCCGGTTATCTTCTAAAGGCCAAGTTTGAGCCTGGTGGCCGAGTGCGAGCCAGCGGCCGAGTACGAGCCAGCCGAGTCGAGGCCGGTTATCTTCTAAAGGCCAGAGTTTGAGCCTGGTGGCCAGTCCGAGCCGGCCGAGTGAGCCGGTTCTCTACTAAAGGCCAAGTTTGAGCCTGGTGGCCAGTGCGAGCCAACGGCGGTGCGAGCCAGGCCGGTTCGAGCGGTTATCTTCTAAAGGCCAAGTTTGAGCACGGGTGGCCGAGTACGAGCCAACGGCAAGTCCGAGCGTTTATCTTCTAAAGGCCAAGTTTGAGCTGGTGGCCGAGTATGAGCCAGCGGCAGGGTCCGAGCCGGTTATCTTCTAAAGGCCAAGTTTGAGCCTGGTGGCGGGTGCAGGCAACGGCCGAGTCGTGCAGTTCTCTTCTAAAGGTCAAGTTTGAGCCTGGTGGCCAAGTGCGAGCCAGCAGTAGGAGTCGAGCACCGGTGGCGAGTCACGAGCCAGCAGCCCAGTCAAGCGGTTATCTTCTAAAGGCCAAGTTTGAGCTTGGTGGGGAGTGCGAGCCAGTGGCCAGTCAGCCGGTTATCTTCTAAAGGCCAAGATTTGAGCCAGTGGCGTGAAGTGCGGAGCCAGCGTCAGGAGTCGTCGGTTATCTTCTAAAGGCCAAGTTTGAGCACAGTGGTAGGGATTCGAGCGGTTATCTTCTAAAGGCCAAGTTTGAGCCTGGTGGCAATCTGAGCCACCGGCCGAGTTGGCCAGGTTATCTTCTAAAGGCCAAGATTTGGGCCTAGCCGAGGAGTTAAGTAGGTTATCTTCTAAAGGCCAAGTTTGAGCTGGTGGCGGGTCCGAGCCAGCGGTCGGGTTCGGCAGGTTATCTTCTAAAGGTCAAGTTTGAGCACGGTGGCTGGAAGTCTGGAGCCAGCGGTAGGAGTTCAAGCCATTAAATTTCTCTAGGGCAAGTTTGAGCCGGTGGCGGGTTCGAGCCATTGAAGTCATTAAGGCCAAGTTTGAGCACAGTGGCGAAGTGCAGGCCAGTCAAATTCCTCAAGGCCAAGTTTGAGCACGGTGGCGAGGATTCGAGCCAGTCAATTTCTAAGGCCAAGAGTACGAGCACTTGTTAAGTCTGAGCCATTAAATCTCTAAAGGCCAAGTTTGAGCACATTGGCCAGAAATCACGAGCCATTAAATTCTAAAGGCCAAGTTTGTTAGCCGAAATTATTGAAATCAAATACGAATATCAGAAAGAACAAAGTTTGTGTGGTAGAAGAATAAGCTCGGTTTCACATATGGCTCTCTTCACTTATTCAAGCTCGGGAGCTCGGGGGCTTGTTGTGTCTTGGCGAAATGTAATCCGAGGACTTGCACTACCCTCGGGTTGGCAAGGCTTAGCCCGCCTATGGGCTGCACCCCAAAAGTCCTCCGGTAGAGACATATCGGCCACGGCTTGGATCCCGGCCGATCAACTGCACTAGCCGGTTGATATATATAGTCGGTCTTGTCCTCTTTTCCTACCTCGTATTTTGTCCCAAAAGGGTTTTTGGCCGGGGAGGCTTTAAGAGGCACACCATGGGACTCCATCAATAAAAAGAATTTATTGCGAATATTGCTTTTATTTTCTCTTATCTTGCAAGTATTTACTGCGGCATGCATCTTATTTTGGTGGGGAGTTCGGGCCGGTCAAATTCTTAAGGCCAAGTTTGAGCACGGTGGCGAGTGCGAGCCATTAAATTTCTAAGGCCAAGTCGAGCTAAAGGCCAGGAGTTCGAGCCATTGAGGTATTAAAGGACCGACCACGATGCCGAAAGTAAAAATGAGGGCGAGTTCAAAGCCTTAAAATACAAAAGGAAGGCGGGTTCGGTTGAAGTATGACTTGAAATAAGGAAGGGAAGGAAGTCCACATGGCGAATATCGGCTCGGTTTTAATACTTGTCGGCCCTCTTTCGCTTTTATGTCTCGAGCTTGGGGGATGTCTTGGCCAGGTTATTAACGGGCCCCGAGCCCAAGTCCCAGCCGGTCCAGAAATTATAAAGCGGTACCCCTCATAAGAAGGGGGACATTTTCCTTTGAACAGGTGACTCTCCAAAAGCGTGTTAGAGAACTAGCGTCGACCAAGAGACTATGAAACAGGTCCACTCCCACAAGTACTTCGTCCGACACAAAATGAAGGGATCGAGATCATCCCCTTAAGGGATGAACCTAGAACTACGTCACGGCTTTGATTCCCATCAGGATACGTGAGGGACCGGGATCACTGAATTCTGTCAGCCCAAATCATAAAATAACCCCTTGGTTTCACGTTTATGGAGATTCGGACAAAACAGATCTTGGCAGGGCGATGGCTTTTCACAGAATCAAAACAAATGGCCATTTAATTACTTATTCTGTAATGCAAGAAGAGTCAGGTGAGATAGATCTGTAACTTTATATTATAAAAAGTCACCATACATATCCTTTTCATGTATTTGCAACAGATATCCTTAGGAGATATCTCTTACGCAAATATCTTGGATGCCATTGTCAGTCAAGTCGACTGTTTCATGGAATTCTGAAGAAATCAAAACATTTTGGTTATCAAGTAAGCTCAGGAAGGTGTTGGTTCGACATTTTGGTTAATGTAATCGGCCATACACCATCTCCGAATGACTGGGTAGAAATCAGATTTCACAATAAGTTTATCCATTATAAGTTCAGGGACATTTGCAAAGCATCCACAAGGATTTACAACGGATTTAAATTTCTCACTGAATCCATAGTGCACCAATGATAGCATTATAAAGATAAAGCTCAGTTGCAAAGTAAGCAAACTGTTTCCACAATTCAAAGAGTCCACAAGGGAGGAGGTCATGGCTTATCCCAGTTAAAAAATTTCACAAATTCATCATAAGGAAAAAGAACCTGAAAAAATACAAACTTATATTTAAGTGTGCTAAAGAGAAAATATACAAGATATAACCCCATAAATTCGAGTGTAGTCAAAGAGGCGAGGACCAGAAGGGTGAGCACCTGTGTTAGTTGAGCTGGATCGGTTAGTTTATTTATATTTGTCCCATTTAAGAACCACCCTTTTCTGCATTGCATTTGCATACAAGTTAAATGTACGATGTGGCGAAGCATTAACATTTTCAAAATATATTATAAAACAAGTTTAATCATTAAAATGACTATTCAAAAAATGTAGAAACAAACTCACAAGAAGCTGGAACCTAGATAGGTATAATACTCATATAAAGCTGCTAAACTATCTCTATGCAAAACTGGAACCCATGTTGCACTCTGTATGCCAGTACCAAAATTGGACTAAATAATTTTCATGTTTAGTAATTTTATACCCATGACATATTGAATAAATGTATTTCACCAAAAACTCAAGCTAGATAAACATAATTACCTAGATATGTATAATACTCATATAAACTTAATCACCATAGGTAATATAATGTCTTATATATGTGTGCCATGTATAATAGTTGTGGGACTATGAAAGTTGTAGAACCAAAAGGCAGGACAAAACACGCAGCCATGGAAGATATTCATGATAGTGAGAGAAGATGGATATATGACCATATTTTCAGTTTTGAAGCTCAACAAGTAACAATCCACAAAACATATTTCACATGAAGCCATAGCATATAATTACATATTCTATTCCTATAATTACATATTTATAAAGAAACACACTAAAGCCGTAGCAAGGACTATCCCACACCATGCTCCAATGATATGTCAGCCCATAAACCATTGATCAACAAACTCCAAGGATGTCACAAATCACAAAAGGAACGCAAAATGATTCACAAAACCGAGTAAGGTGGCACATACAGCGCATGAACTAAGCTGCAACTAAAATGAAATAATTTTCGGACGGTCCACGTAGTAAGGTAAACCAGGTCTCCCTCAGGAATAGACCCCAGCGACCTATTTTAAGTCACCCTAGTACCCTAACAACTAATCATAATCTATAGATAACCTCAATAGTAATCTCATAGTCAATCTCATCCCCATCCATATCACGATAATCATTCCAAAATATAATAAAATAATAAACTATTAATATAACATATTAACAAAATAATTATAACACTCCAACATCATCATCCATTAATTCCGAGTATCAATTCGACCCGATCAAATAGTTGATGTCAGCAGACGGTTACCCGCGCCCTCCTGCGATCCGGCAATTATTGCGGACTGCCGTCAAGTAATAAAGATATCAACCCACTATTTATGTTCCCGAATCACAATAGTTCAATAAATTAGGATCCGAAGTGTACACAAGAAGGGTTTTGTAAAAGGGTTTTGAATTTGAAAGTGAAATGATAGATGAGCAGGAAACAAATATTTGTGGGGTTTTAGATTTAAGCGGTTCCAGGGAGTTTGGGGTTACCTTGGGGTTGTTTATGTTGCTCGTCGATTACCTTTCTTGATTAAGAAATTGCAGCGGAGGCGGTTTATCCTGAATAGCTAAAGCTCCCCATAGGTTACAAAGCCGTACCCGATTATTGACCCCACTCTCATGGTAGTCGATCCCAGTTGGACCTTTGTTAAAATGACACCTCGTTCTCCTCTCGAGGGGACCGGTCGACATAATTTCGGTCCCCAGTCGCCAACCAGTCAGAGTATCCCGATTCCCCGCTAAGTTCCTCATCGGAATGTCCTCGGTCATGCAAGAACCTAAATTCACCACTTTAGTTCCTCCTTAGATCATCCAAATCTCACAAACTGGTAGCCGCCGGGCTTCCACAGTGAAACACCCTAGAAATCCTAAGTTCCGCTAGTTCCTCCCTTAGAAAACGTACCTTTATGATTGGGAGAGTGCGAAATTTATGAGTGATTTACACACTAGAAATCATATCTAAAGCAAATGTAATTAACAAAAGTTTAATCAATTTACATATTAAACAAACTTGGGGAGCCCTAATCCCCTAGAAACTATCCTACTATCAAGCACTTGATGGAGATAACAAGCATGATTACAAATAAGATGAAAATGCAAAAAATCGGAGAAGAGAAAGAGAAGAGAGGAGGAAGAGAAGAGATCCAAGCCTAGGTACTTCAATGTATTGATGATCCACTCTATTTCAGTCGTAGTCCCTTATTCTTAGAAGGGAAGTTAGAGTCCCAGACCAAAGCAAAAATCTATTTCGGTTTTCTTGAATCAAGTAAATACCTGCGTCAATGGCTGATAGCCATCCGGCCAAGTAGTAGCCAGTCTCTGCCTTCACCAAATCTGAAAATTCAAATTTCTCGCGCCCGAATCCGCTTTCACGGCCGAGCCCCCTTTCGCCAGCCCGTGATGAATTCCACGAGCCGTGATGTGCTTCAACTTGTGGTGGTTTTGGGTCCCGCAGTAGTGATGGCTATCACGGCCCGGTAAATCGGCGACTTCGACCCAGCCCTGCTTCTTTTTCCCCAGTTTTGTCGATCATGGCGCGATGGGCATCATGGCTGGCTGTGATAGGTATCACGGCTGGTAGTGATGGGCTCACCGTTACAGCTCATTTCTTCGATTAAAGTTTCATCTTCATCCAAACTTCATCATGGATTGATCTTGAACAATTTACCCTTTATATACAAAACGACACACGAAAACCGCCTACCCGTTCCAAAGGGAAAATTAACCTAAAATCTAATAAAAATATGCCTAAACTACATGAAAATGCATGCAAAATGATAGACAAAGATGAGGGTGGAATCACACTCATCAAATCACCCCACTTAAAACTTTGCTTGTCCTCCGAGAAGCAATTACTCGAATAATAAGATAAATCAATTAAAACATGGATAGTGAACCAAGAACCTAAAGCTAATCAAGTAATAGGCATTTTTAATAAGCGCTAAAGAGATAATCAGTTACTAGTCCAATTAAGCTTAGTTTTTTTTTTTTTTTTTTTTCAAGTTCATGTCCTCAGCAGTTTGGCTCATCTCACCTCACCCAGTGTTTTTTGGGTTTTGCAATTCCTCCATTTTCTCAAGGAAAGTATTCTACCATGGGCTTGACTATTAACCAAATCTACTTTATTTTAAGAAAACACTTAAGAATCAAGGGGTCTTTTCCTTTGGTTTGTAGTGGCCAGGATTTAGTGTGAGGTGGGAAAATGAAGTAGAGAAAGGAATTTCAAGAGGCTAGACAGATTATCAAACATTACAACATGACACCTTCTAAAAATACCATACAGGGCTATGATTGCTGTCCACCTTTCTTCCCTCTTTTATTTCTTTTATTTTTTTTTTTCATTTCTCACTTTCTTTGTCATCACTTCTCCATTTTTTTTTTTCTGTTTATTCATTTTATTTGTTTGGAGAGGAGATTTAGCTAATACAAATATTTTCATCGCTCTTTTTCCAACTACCATTTTGCCATAATCACTTGTAAAAGTTGCCTTACCAAGGTATTATCTTATCAAAGCAATTCAAGGTACCAAGAAAAGTATTTTATCTTTAGGACTCAAATTGGGCGACTAAGGGTAGCATTTATCATTCAAAGTTCGGGAGAAGGGGAAAAATACCTATTGCCTCGATCATTTCAAAAATGTTGCCAGAAATTTTAAAGTTTTGAAATGGTTTCAAGTCAAGTTCTAGAAAATACAGTCCACGAGGAATTAAATCACTCTATCACAAGAAATGGGTAGGTTTATTAAAGGATACCCTATTTGCGCTCAAAATCTTACATTTAGTAGTTCAAAAAAATCGGTGAGGTACACAAGTTTAAGAGACCACATACTAATTATCATTTATCAAATCAGCTACTCTCAAAAATTTCATTTTAGCCGTATCAAGAATAATGAAAATTGGGTTCAAATTCACTATCTAAATTCCCATTTGGCTCAAGTTCTCCCACGTCGGATGCATGTCCCTGAGTGAGGGGGCAATCTAGAGAATGTGATCCTTCCAATCTATGCTATGTAAATGCAATATGAATGCAATAATGCAAATGCAAAATAAATACCACTACCAGAACTTGATTACACACATTGTCTCAATGTAAATAATCAAGTCGGAGAGGAGAAAAATGGAACAACTACACAAGGTCGGTGGGCGGGTGTGCTTCCATTCATTGAAAACGGTGGAAATTTTTATCAAGCCGTCAGGGCTCATCATCAGGCCGTGATCGTTTCTAGTCCTCAAGAGTTGCCACCCCATCGCGCGGTGATCTACATCGCAGGCGGTCGATGCTCTGCGACTTTGGCATCCTACTAATACCGCCCATGATGTTTGTCCGCTAAGCTGTGATGCTTTACAGGCTTCTTTTTTAGCTTATCACGGCCGTGACACTATCACGGCCGAGGGTGTTAAGTGCCTTGACTTTAACTATTTTGTCTCTTCTTCTCTTTCTCAACCTAAAACACTAGACAAGCCCGTTAAGATTTTTGCCTCTGGTCTTACCTCAAATTATTCCAGGTTTAAATCCAAAACAAAGGAAAAGGAAAAAAACGTTGGGCCTCCCAGAAGCGCTTATTATAGTGCAAAAGCGACCGCCGCCTCAAGTCAACCGGGTCGGCTGGGCGTAGAAGTGCAGGCTGCTTCTCTTCCAGGAACTCCTTCAGAATGACAAATTTTATGCTCATACGGCCAATAATGCTTCCAC
>JAUPTC010002332.1:0-14201 GCA_030762895.1 Sophora flavescens
ATCATTGCTTTTGCTTTTACATTATTAGTCTTAATTAGGCTTAATTACTAAATCTTGTTAATTTTCGGATTTCACTTATCCTGACCTTGTTGCCTTGCGAGAGCTTAACTAGACCTATAGAGATCAGATTTTGGTGATCTTGTTGTCCCTAGAAAGATAAGGAAGAGACCTACAATTTCAGGTACCACAAGAATTGTCAAATTAGGCCAAAATCAAGGCTAAATTGGTTCCTGAGTTCTCTGGCACGGATCAGTGCGCAGTCCATGATGTTCCTCCACTTAAATAGGCCTAACTTACTCATCTTATGCCCAATTAAGGCATATGATACCCTGTTGGAAAGCATATTCAGAGGCCAGTAATTTGGTCTAGGGTTAGGTTTGGATTAATAAGCATAAATAGTAATTTACAGCCGCACAAGCCACAGACAGACAGAAATTAGACAACTTTTACAATCATTGTTTTTGCTTTTAAATTATTGTGCTTAATTGGGCTTAATTGCTAAACATTGTTAATTTTCAGTTTTGTCACTCAACCTGACCTTGTTACCTTGTGAACAACATAACTAGAGCTACAAATATCGGATTTTGGTGGTCTTGCTGTCCCTATAAAGATAAGGAAGAGACCTACAATGTAAGGTTTCACAAGAATTGTCATATTAGGCCAAAATCATGGTTAAATTTTGTCCCTAGTTCTCTGGCGCGGATCAGTCCGCAGTCCATGATGTTTCGTCTCTTAAATGGGCCTAACTTACTCATCTTAAGCCCAATTAAGACATATGATACCTTGTTGGAAAGCATATTCAGAGGCCATTATTTTGGTCTAGGGTTATGTCAGGATTAATAAGCATAAATAGCAGTTTACAGTCGCACAAGCCAGAGAAAGATTGAAATTAGACAACTTTTACAATCATTGTTTTTGCTTTTACATTATTGGGCTTAATTACTAAACATTGTTAATATTCGGATTTTTCACTCATCCTAACCTTGTACCCTTGCGCAGAGCATAACTAGAGCCACAAATATCGGATTTTGGTGATCTTGCTGTCCCTTGAAAGATAAGGGAGAGACCTAAAATTTCAGGTACCACAAGAATTGTCAAATTAGGCCAAAATAAAGGATAAATTGGTTCCTGAGTTCTCTGGCACGGATCAGTGCGAAGTCCATGATGTTCCTCCACTTAAATAGGCCTAACTTACTCATCTTATGCCCAATTAAGGTATATGATACCCTGTTGAAAGCTTATTTAGAGGCCCTTAATTTGGTCAAGGGTTAGGTCTGGATTAATAAGCATAAATAGTAATTTACAGCCGCACAAGCCACGTGATGTACGTAAATTAGACAACTTTTACAATCATTGCTTTTGCTTTTACATTATTGGACTTAATTGGGCTTAATTTCTAAACATTGTTAATTTTTGGATTTTTCACTCATCCTGACCTTGTTGCCTTCCGCAGAGCATAACTAGGGCTACAAATATCGGATTTTCGTGATCTTGCTGTCCCTAGAAAGACAAGGAAGAGACCTACAATTTCGGGTTTCACAATAATTGTCATATTAGGCCAAAATCAAGGCTAAATTGGGTCGCGAGTTCTCTGGCGCGGATCAGTGTGCTGTCCATGATGTTCCTTCACTTAAATGGGCCTAACTTACTCATGTTAAGCCCAATTAAGGCATATGATACCTTGTTGGAAAGCTTATTCAGAGGCAATTAATTTGGTCTAGGGTTATGTCAGGATTAATAAGCATAAACAGCAGTTTACAGCCTCACAATCCAGAGAAAGACGGAAATTAGACAACTTTTACAATCATTGCTTTTGCATTTACATTATTGGTCTTAATTAGGCTTAATTGCTAAATCTTGTTAATTTTCGGATTTTTCACTTATCCTGACCTTGTTGCCTTGCGAGAGCATAACTAGACCTATAGATATCAGATTTTGGTGATCTTGTTGTCCCTAGAAAGATAAGGAAGAGACCTACAATTTCAGGTACCACAAGAATTGTCAAATTAGGCCAAAATCAAGGCTAAATTGGTTCCTGAGTTCTCTGGCACGGATCAGTGCGCAGTCCATGATGTTCCTCCACTTAAATAGGCCTAACTTACTCATCTTATGCCCAATTAAGGCATATGATACCCTGTTGAAAGCTTATTTAGAGGCCCTTAATTTGGTCAAGGGTTAGGTCTGGATTAATAAGCATAAATAGTAATTTACAGCCGCACAAGCCAAAGACAGACAGAAATTAGGCAACTTTTACAATCATTGCTTTTGCTTTTACATTATTGCACTTAATTGGGCTTAATTGGTAAACATTGTTAATTTTCGGATTTTTCACTCATCCTGACCTTGTTGCCTTGCGCAGAGCATAACTAGAGCTACAAATATCGGATTTTGGTGATCTTGCTGTCCCTAGAAAGAAAACGAAGAGACCTACAATTTCGGGTTTCACAAGAATTGTCAAATTAGGCCAAAATCAAGGCTAAATTGGGTCGCGAGTTCTCTGGCGCGGATCAGTGTGCAGTCCATGATGTTCCTTCACTTAAATGGGCCTAACTTACTCATCTTAAGCCCAATTAAGGCATATGATACCTTGTTGGAAAGCATATTCAGAGGCCAGTAATTTGGTCTAGGGTTAGGTCTGGATTAATAAGCATAAATAGTAGTTTACAGCCGCACAAGCCACAGAGAGACAGAAATTAGACAACTTTTACAATCATTGCTTTTGCTTTTACATTATTGGACGTAATTGGGCTTAATTGCTAAACATTGTTAATTTTCGGATTTTTCACTCATCCTAACCTTGTTGCCTTGCGCAGAGCATAACTAGAGCTACAAATATCAGATTTTGGTGATCTTTCTGTCCCTAGAAAGATAAGGAAGAGACCTACAATTTCGGGTTTCAAAAGAATTGTCAAATTAGGCCAAAATCAAGGCTAAATTGGGTCGCGGGTTCTCTGGCGCGGATCAGTGTGCAGTCGATGATGTTCCTTCACTTAAATGTGCCTAACTTACTCATCTTAAGCCCAATTAAGGCATATGATACCTTGTTTGGAAGCATATTCAGAGGCCATTAATTTGGTCTAGGGTTTTGTCAGGATTAATAAGCATAAATAGCAGTTACAGCCGCACAAACCAGAGAAAGACGGAAATTAGACAACTTTTACAATCATTGTTTTTGCTTTTACATTAGTGGGCTTAATTGGGCTTAATTGCTAAATCTTGTTAATTTTTGGATTTTTCACTTGTCCTGACCTTGTAGCCTTGCGCAGAGCATAACTAGACCTACAAATATCGGGTTTTGGTGATCTTGCTGTCCCTTGAAAGATAAGGGAGAGACCTAAAATTTCAGGTTCCACAAGAATTGTCAAATTATGCCAAAATAAAGGATAAATCGGTTCTTGAGTTCTCTGGCATGGATCTGTGCGAAGTCCATGATGTTCCTCCACTTAAATAGGCCTAACTTACTAATCTTATGCCCAATTAAGGCATATGATACCCTGTTGAAAGCTTATTTAGAGGCCCTTAATTTGGTCAAGGGTTAGGTCTGGATTAATAAGCATAAATAGTAATTTACTGCCGCACAATGCCACGAGAGGGACGGAAATTAGACAACTTTTACAATCATTGCTTTTGCTTTGACATTATTGGACTTAATTGGGCTAAATTTCTAAACATTGTTAATTTTCGGATTTTTCACTCATCCTGACCTTGTTGCCTTGCGCAGAGCATAACTAGGGCTACAAATATCGGATTTTGGTGATCTTGTTGTCCCTAGAAAGATAAGGAAGAGACCTACAATTTCGGGTTTCACAAGAATTGTCAAATTAGGCCAAAATCAAGGCTAAATTGGGTCGCGAGTTCTCTGGCACGGATCAGTGTGCAGTCCACTATGTTCCTTCACTTAAATGAGCCTAACTTACTCATGTTAAGCCCAATTAAGCCATATGATACCTTGTTGGAAAGCTTATTCAGAGGCCATTAATTTGGTCTAGGGTTAGGTCAGGATTGATAAGCATAAATAACAGTTTACAGCCTCACAAGCCACGGAGAGACATAAATTAGACAACTTTTACAATCATTGCTTTTGCTTTAACATTATTGGACTTAATTGGGCTTAATTGCTAAACATTGTTAATTTTCGGATTTTTCACTCATCCTGACCTTGTTGCCTTGCGCAGAGCATAACTAGATCTACAAATATCGGATTTTGGTAATCTTTCTGTCCCTAGAAAGATAAGGAAGAGACCTACAATTTCGGGTTTCAAAAGAATTGTCAAATTTGGCCAAAATCAAGGCTAAATTGGGTCGCGAGTTATCTGGCGCGGATCAGTGTGCAGTCGATGACGTTCCTTCACTTAAATGGGCCTAACTTACTCATCTTAAGCCCAATTAAGGCATATGATACCTTGTTGGAAAGCATATTCAGAGGCCATTAATTTGGTCTAGGGTTATGTCAGGATTAATAAGCATAAATAGCAGTTTACACCCGCACAAGCCAGAGAAAGACGGAAATTAGACAACTTTTACAATCATTGTTTTTGCTTTTACATTAGTGGGCTTAATTGGGCTTAATTGCTAAATCTTGTTAATTTTCGGAATTTTCACTTATCCTGACCTTGTTGCCTTGCTCAGAGCATAACTAGACCTACAGATATCAGATTTTGGTGATCTTGTTGTCCCTGGAAAGATAAGGAAGAGACCTACAATTTCAGGTACCACAAGAATTGTCAAATTAGGCCAAAATCAAGGCTAAATTGGTTCCTGAGTTCTTTGTCACGGATCGGTCACGCAGTCCATGATGTTCCTCCACTTAAATAGGCCTAACTTACTCATCTTATGCCCAATTAAGGCATATGATACCCTGTTGAAAGCTTATTTAGAGGCCCTTAATTTGGTCAAGGGTTAGGTCTGGATTAATAAGCATAAATAGTAATTTACAGCAAGCAAGCAGCCACGATTTACAGAAATTAGGCAACTTTTACAATCATTGCTTTTGCTTTTACATTATTGCACTTAATTGGGCTTAATTGCTAAACATTGTTAATTTTCGGATTTTTCACTCATCCTGACCTTGTTGCCTTGCGCAGAGCATAACTAGGGCTACAAATATCGGATTTTGGTGATCTTGTTGTCCCTAGAAAGAAAAGGAAGAGACCTACAATTTCGGGTTTCACAAGAATTGTCAAATTAGGCCAAAATCAAGGCTAAATTGGCTCGCGAGTTCTCTGGCGCGGATCAGTGTGCTGTCCATGATGTTCCTTCACTTAAATGGGCCTAACTTACTCATCTTAAGCCCAATTAAGGCATATGATACCTTGTTGGAACGCATATTCAGAGGCCATTAATTTGGTCTAGGTTTAGGTCTGGATTAATAAGCATAAATAACAGTTTACAGCCGCACAAGCCACGGAGAGACATAAATTAGACAACTTTTACAATCATTGCTTTTGCTTTAACATTATTGGACTTAATTGGGCTTAATTGCTAAACATTGTTAATTTTTGGATTTTTCACTCATCCTGACCTTGTTGCCTTGCGCAGAGCATAACTAGAGCTACAAATATCGGATTTTGGTAATCTATCTGTCCATAGAAAGATAAGTAAGAGACCTACAATTTCGGGTTTGAAAAGAATTGTCAAATTAGGCCAAAATCAAGCATAAATTGGGTCGCGAGTTATCCGGCGCGGATCAGTGTGTAGTCGATGACGTTCCTTCACTTAAATGGGCCTAACTTACTCATCTTAAGCCCAATTAAGGCATATGATACCTTGTTGGAAAGCATATTCAGAGGCCATTAATTTGGTCTAGGGTTATGTCAGGATTAATAAGCATAAATAGCAGTTTACACCCGCACAAGCCGGAGAAAGACGAAATTAGAAAACTTTTAAAATCATTGTTTTTGCTTTTACATTAGTGGTCTAAAATGGGCTTAATTGCTAAATCTTGTTAATTTTCGGATTTTTCACTTATCCTGACCTTGTAGCCTTGCGCAGAGCATAACTAGACCTACAAATATCAGATTTTGGTGATCTTGCTGTCCCTTGAAAGATAAGGGAGAGACCTAAAATTTCAGGTTCCACAAGAATTGTCAAATTATGCCAAAATAAAGGATAAATCGGTTCACGAGTTCTCCCGCACGGATCCTGCGAAGTCCATGATGTTCCTCCACTTAAATAGGCCTAACTTACTCATCTTATGCCCAATTAAGGCATATGATACCCTGTTGAAAGCTTATTTAGAGGCCCTTAATTTGGTCAAGGGTTAGGTCTGGGTTAATAAGCATAAATAGTAATTTACGTACCGCACAAGCCACGTGATGCAGTTAAATTAGACAACTTTTACAATCATTGCTTTTGCTTTGACATTATTGGACTTAATTGGGCTTAATTTCTAAACATTGTTAATTTTTGGATTTTCCACTCATCCCGACCTTGTTGCCTTCCTGAGCATAACTAGGGCTACTAATATCGGATTTTGGTGATCTTGCTGCCCTAGAAAGATAAGGAAGAGACCTACAATTTCGGTTTCACAATAATTGTCATATTATGCCAAAATCAAGGCTAAATTGGGTCACGAAGTTCTCGGCACGGATCGAGTGTGTCGTCCATGATGTTCCTTCACATAAATGGGTCTAACTTACTCATGTTAAGCCCAATTAAGGCATATGATACCTTGTTGGAAAGCTTATTCAGAGGCCATTAATTTGGTCTAGGGTTATGTCAGGATTGATAAGCATAAATAGCAGTTTACAGCCTCACAATCCAGAGAAAGACGAAAATTAGACAACTTTTACAATCATTGCTTTTGCTTTTACATTATTGGGCTTAATTAGGCTTAATTGCTAAATCTTGTTAATTTTCGGATTTTTAACTTATCCTGACCTTGTTGCCTTGCTCAGAGCATAACTAGACCTACAGATATCAAATTTTGGTGATCTTGTTGTCCCTAGAAAGATAAGGAAGAGACCTACAATTTCAGTTACCACAAGAATTGTCAAATTAGGCCAAAATCAAGGCTAAATTGGTTCCTCGAGTTCTCCGGGCACGGATCGCTGCACAGTCCATGATGTTCCTCCACTTAAATAGGCCTAACTTACTCATCTTATGCCCAATTATGGCATATGATACCCTGTTGAAAGCTTATTTAGAGGCCCTTAATTTGGTCAAGGGTTATGTCCGGATTAATAAGCATAAATAGTAATTTACGCCTGACAAGCCAGCATGAGACATAAATTAGGCAACTTTTACAATCATTGCTTTTGCTTTTACATTATTGCACTTAATTGGGCTTAATTGCTAAACATTGTTAATTTTCGGATTTTTCACTCATCCTCGACCTTGTTGCCTGCTGCAGCATAAGTAGAGCTACAAATATCGGATTTTGGTGATCCGGCTGTCCCAGAAAGATAAGGAAGAGACCTACAATTTTGGTGTCACAATAATTGTCATATTATGCCAAAATCAAGGCTAAATTGGGTCGCGAGTTCTCAGGCGCGGATCCAGGTGTTGTCCATGATGTTCCTTCACATAAATGGGTCTAACTTACTCACGTTAAGCCCAATTAAGGCATATGATACCTTGTTGGAAAGCTTATTCAGAGACCATTAATTTGGTCTAGGGTTATGTCGAGGATTAATAAGCATAAATAGCAGTTTACAGCCTCACAATCCAGAGAAAGACGGAAATTAGACAACTTTTACAATCATTGCTTTTGCTTTTACATTATTGGGCTTAATTAGGCTCAATTGCTAAATCTTGTTAATTTTCGGATTTTTCACTTATCCCGACCTTGTTCCCTTGCGCAGAGCATAACTAGACCTACAAATATCAGATTTTGGTGATCTTGTTGTCCCTAGAGAGATAAGGAAGAGACCTACAATTTCCAGGTACCACAAGAATTGTCAAATTAGGCCAAAATCAAGGCTAAATTGGTTCCCGAGTTCTCCGGCACCGGATCGGCTGCGCAGTCCATGATGTTCCTCCCACTTAAATAGGCCTAACTTACTCATTTTATGCCCAATTAAGGCATATGATACCTGTTGAAAGCTTATTTAGAGGCCCTTAATTTGGTCAAGGGTTAGGTCTGGATTAATAAGCATAAATAGTAATTTATAGCCGCACAAGCCACAGACAGACATAAATTAGGCAACTTTTACAATCATTGCTTTTGCTTTTACATCGTTGCACTTAATTGGGCTTAATTGCTAAACATTGTTAATTTTCGGATTTTTCACTCATCCTGACCTTGTTGCCTTGCAGAGCATAAGTAGAGCTACAAATATCGGATTTTGGTGATCTTGCTGTCCCTAGAAAGATAAGGAAGAGACCTACAATTTCGGGTGTCACAAGAATTGTCAAATTACGCAAAAATCAAGCCTAAATTGGGTCGCGAGTTCTCTGGCGCGGATCTGTGTGCAGTCCATGATGTTCCTTCACTTAAATGGGCCTAACTTACTCATATTAGGCCCAATTAAGGCATATGACACCTTGTTGGAAAGCTTATTCAGAGGCGCTTAATTTGGTCTAGGGTTAGGTCAGGATTAATAAGCATAAATATCAGTTTACAGCCGCACAAGGTAGAGAGACGTAAATTAGACAATTTTTACAATCATTGTTTTTGCTTTTACATTATTGGGCTTAATTGCTAAACATTGTTAATATTTGGATTTTTTACTCATCCTGACCTTGTTTCCTTGCGCAGAGCATAACTAGAGCTACAAATATCGTATTTTGGTGATCTTGTTGTCCCTAGAAAGATAAGGAAGAGACCTACAATTTCAGGTTTCACAAGTCTTGTCAAATTAGTCCAAAATCATGGCTAAATTGGGTTCCGAGTTCTCCGGCCGGGTCACTATGCAAACCATGATGTTCCTTCACTTAAATGGACCTAACTTACTCATGTTAAGGCCAATTAAGGCCTATGATACCTTGTTGGAAAGCTTATTCAGAGGCCCTTAATTTGGTCTAGGTTAGGTCATGATTAATAAGCATAAATAATAGCTTACAGCTGCACAATCCAGGGAGTGACCGAAATTAGACAACTTTTACAATCATTGTGTTTGCTTTTACATTATTGTTCTTAATTGGGCTTAATTGCTAAACATTGTTAATTTTCAGTTTTGTCACTCAACCTCGACCTTGTTACCTTGTGCACAGCATAACTAGAGCTACAAATATCGGATTTTGGTGGTCTTGTTGTCCCAGTAAAGATAAGGAAGAGACCTACAATGTAAGGTTTCACAAGAATTGTCAAATTAGGCCAAAATCTTGGTTAAATTGGGTCCCTAGTTCTCTGGTGCGGATCAGTGCGCAGTCCATGATGTTCCTTCTCTTAAATGGGCCTAACTTACTCATCTTAAGCCCAATTAAGACATATGATACCATGTTGGAAAGCATATTCAGAGGCCATTAATTTGGTCTAGGGTTATGTCGGATTGATAAGCATAAATAGCGTTTACGATAAGACAAGCCAGAGAAAATGGAAATTAGACAACTTTTACAATCATTGTTTTTGCGTTTACATTATTGGGCTTAATTGGGTTTAATTGCTAAATCTTGTTAATTTTCGGATTTTTCACTCATCCCGACCTTGTTGCCTTTCGCGAGCATAACTAGAGCTACAAACATCTGGATTTTGGTGATCTTCGTTGTGCCTAGAAAGAAAAGGAAGAGACCTACAATATCGGGTTTCACAAGAATTGCCAAATTAGGCCAAAATCAAGGCTAAATTGGGTCAGAAGTTCTTCCAAGCGCGGATCGGTGTGCGATCCATGATGTTCCTTCACTTAAATGGGCCTAACTTACTCATCTTAAGCCCAATTAAGGCATATGATACCTTGTTGGAAAGCATATTCAGAGGCCATTAATTTGATCTAGGGTTAGGTCTGGATTAATAAGCATAAATAGCAGTTTACAGCCGCACAAGCCACAGAGAGACGTAAATTAGACAACTTTTACAATCATTGCTTTTGCTTTAACATTGTTGGGCTTACTTCGAAACAATGTTAATTTTCGGATTTTTCACTCATCCTAACCTTGTTGCCTTGCATAGAGTATAACTAGAGCTACGGTATCGGATTTTGGTGATCTTGTTGTCCCTATAAATATAAGGAAGAGACCTACAAATTCAGATTCACAAGAATTGTTGAATTGGCCAAAATCACGGGCTAAACCCGGTCGCTTAGTTCTCCGTGGATGTGTGCATCCATGATGTTCCTTCACTTAAAGGGGCCTAACTTACTCGGAATAAGCCCAATTGAGACATATGATACCTTGTAGGAAAGCTTATTCAGATGCCCTTAATTTGGTATAGGTTACCGGGTCGATTAATAAGCATAAATAAGAGTTCACACTGCAAGCCGTGAGAGAGAGTAAATTAGATAACTTTTACAATCATTGTTTTTCCTTTTACATTACGGCTTAATTGCTAAACATTGTTAATTTTCGGATTTTTCACTCATCCCGACCTTGTTGCCTTGTGCAGAGCATAACTAGAGCAACAAACATCGGATTTTCGTGATCTTGTTGTCCATAGAAAGATAAGCAAGAGACCTACAATTTCAGGTGTCACGAATTTTCAAATTAGGCCAAACTCAAGGATAATTTGGTCTAGGGTTAGGTCAGATTAATAAGCATAAATAGCAGCTTACACAAGAAATAAGACCAGAGAGACTAAATTAGACAACTTTATAGTTATTGTTTTTGCTTTTACATTATGGATTAATTACTCAACATTGTTAATATTCGGATTTTTCACTCATCCTAACCTTTGTTGCCTTGCGCAGCATAACTAGAGCTACAAATAGATTTTGGTGATCTTGCTATCCCTAGAAAGACGAAGGAAGAGACCTACAATTCTTCGTGTCACAAGAATTGTCAATTTAGGCCAAAATCTAGGCTAAATTGGTCCCGAGTTCTCAAGCACGTATTAGTGCGCAATCCATGATGTGCCTTCACTTAAAGGGGCCTAACTTACTCATCTTAAGCCCAGCTTAAGGCACATGATATCTTTGTTGGAAAGCTTATTCAGAGGCCCTTAATTTGGTCTAGGTAGGTCAGGATTATTAAGTATAAATAGTAGTTTTACAGCCGCACAACCAAGAGAGAGAGAGTAATTAGACAACTTTTTACAATCAATGCTTTTGCTTTTAAAATATTGGGCTTAATTGCTAAAAATTGATAATTTTCGGATTTTTAACTCATCTTGACCTTGTTGCCTTGCGCAAGCATAACTTGAGCTTCAAATATCGGATTTTGGGTGATCGTGATGTCCCTATAAAGATAAGCAAGAGACCTACAATTTCATGATTCACAAGAATTGTCAAATTAGGCCAAAATCAAGTCTAAATTGGGTCCGAGTTCTCTAGTGAGGATCACCGAGACCCATGATGTTCCTTCACTTAAATAGGCCTAACTTACTCATCTTAAGCCCAATTAAGGCATATGATACCTTGTTGGAAAGCTTATTAAGAGGCCCTTAATTTGGTCTAGGTTAGGTCAGGATTAAAAAGGATAAAAGCATTTTACAGTCGCAAGCTTGAGAGAGACGAAAATTAGATAACTTTTACAATCATTGTTTTTACATTCATTTTATTAGGCTTAATTGCTAAACATTGTTAATTTTCCGATTTTTCACTCATCCTAACCTTGTTGCCTTCTGCACAGAGCATAACTAGAGCTACAAACACCTGATTTTGGTAATCTTGTTGTCCCTAGAAAGATAACGAAGAGACCTACAGTCGGGTTCACAAGAATTGTCAAATTTGGCCATAATCATGGCTAATTTGGGTCCCGAAGTTCTCTATCGATCCTCGGTAAGTTACCCATGATGTTCATTCACTTAAATGGGCCAAATTTACACATCTTAAGCCTAATTAAGGCATATGATACTGATGGATTAATAAGCATTAATAGCATTTTACTGTACAGCAAGTCAAGAGAGACAAAAATTATATAACTTTTACAATCATTGTTTTTGATTTTTAATTATTGGGCTTAACCGGGTTAATTGCTAAACATTGTTAATTTTCGGATTTTTCACTCATCCCGATTCTTGTTGTCCGCGATAGCATAACTAGAGCTAAAAATATCGGATATTTGGTGATCTTGTTGTCCCTAGAAATATAAGGAAAGAGACCTACAATTTCGAGTTTCACAAGAATTGTCAAATTAGGCCAAAATCAAGGCTAAATTGGGTCCCAAGTTCTCAGCGTGGATCAAGGCAAATCCATGATGTTCCTTCACTTAAATGGGCCTAACTTACTCATCTTAAGTTCAACTAAGGCATCCGATACCTTGTTGGAAAGCTTATTCCGTAGGCCCTTAATTTGGTCAAGGCACTAGTGGGAAATAATGTAATATACGGAATATTTTACGTCGCTTGACCATATGGTTGACACGCCAAAAATGAGGCGGTAGCTGTTTAGGAATATTAAATCACTATTTAGGCGCTGGGCCAGTAATGAACTCGGGCGTTAAAAGTGATTTGTAAGAATTATTAACACTTTTAACGTCTTTTTTTTATACTTCTTGACAAGCCAGTTTGATTTTTACGCTTAAAATAAATAAATAACGAAATAATTATATTCCTCCTAAACCCATTCCTATCTTTCTTTGGTGTTGTCATCTCCTCTTGTTACTCTTTTCCGGAGGTCACTCCATATAGTTGTAGTTTATTTCTAATCTTTTTTTAAACAAGTTTATTTTTTAATCTTAATTAATTAGCTAATTAGTAAACAAATTCTTGAGCAAATTAAAATAAATAAACACTTAACATAAAACAAGTTATATATGTATAATCAAATCGTGATATCATTGAAGCGATTCGTAAGTTACAATTACATGATTAAAAGTATAAAAAAATTTCTGCAACATAGCCCTAAAATATAAAAAAGTTTCTGCTTCAACAACATTTTTCTTCTCACCTGTCCCTCAAACTTCGATAGATGCATCTCCTCCCCTCACTTGAATTCCTTGATGCATCATCTTGAATCCACAGTCACTTGCTGCCAAAGCGGAGTGAAAGGGGATGACGCGGATGAAATAAAGTGAATGGAATCACATTACGTGATTCACCCAACTCATCATCCATGTTACGTGGATTTACTTAACCTCAAGTTTTTTGACCATTAAGACAAAGACCTTTAAGTCTAGGTATAGGAAGAAATAACAAAATCTCAAATATGATAGAGCCATATTGTGGAAGGAATAGAAAATGCACGAAATATAGAGTAAAAGAGAAGGGGTGAAATGCTGGACCCAAGACAGTAAGAATGGTTCTTTATATAGAGAAGAGAGACTATACCTGATTTTCTTGAAAACCGATCTATAAACTTAATGCTTATTAAGAGGATTAGGTTACAATGTGCAGAGTAAAGAGTACAAGAGTCAAAGAAATGAATGTTTTTGCAGAAACTTATATTTTTAACGCGACTGTCTTCAACAACCGACATTACAATTGTTTTTAAAATAAAAATTATTTGTTTTAACGCCTTGTTTATACAATCGATATTAAAGTGTGATTTTTTACTTAGCTTAAATAAATAACTGACGAAAATAATCCTATATCCATATCCGAAATGCCTGTCACCTTTAACTGCAGTCACTCCATATAGTGCAGTTTATTTCTAAACTTTTTTTAAACAAGTTTATTTTTAATCTTAATTAATTAGCTTGAATTAGTAAACAAACTCTTGTAGCAAATTAAAATAAATAAACACTTAACATAAAACAAGTTATATATGTATAATCAAATCGATATCATTGAAGCGATTCATAAGTTACAATTACATGATTAAAAAGTATAAAAAATTTATGCAACATAGCCCTAAAATATAAAAAAGTTCCTGCTTCAATAATATTTTTTCTTCTTAGCCTCGTCCCCCAGAAGCTCCAATGGATGCATCTCCCCCCTCTACTTGAATTCCATGATGCATCATCTTTGAATCCAAGTCACTTGTCACACAAAGAGAGAGTGAGGAAGGGATGACCGGGATGAAATAAAGGTAGAGGGGAATCACATTACGTGATTCACCCAACCCTAACATCCATGTTACGTGATTTACTCAACTCAAGTTTTTGACCATTAAGACAGACCCTTTAAGTCTAGGTATAGGAAGAAATAACAAAATCCTCAAATATGATAGAGCCATATTGTGGAAGGAATAGAAAACACACGAATATATAGAGGAAAAGAAGAGGGGGTG
>JAUPTC010002333.1:0-14174 GCA_030762895.1 Sophora flavescens
TCGGTGTGGTGGTGCGATTCCTGGTTTAGCTTCGGTGTGGTGCATCGGATTCCTGACTTGGCATGGTGAGGTGCACCAGATTCCTGACTTGGCTCGGTGTGGTGCACCAGATTCCTGGCTTGGCTCGGTCTGGCGCACCTGATTCCTGACTTGGCTCGGTGTGGTCCACCAGATTCCTGACATGGCTCGGTGTGGTGCACCAGATTCCTGACTTGGCTCGGTGTGGTGCACCTGATTCCTGACTTGGTTCGGTGTGGTGCACGTGATTCCTGATTTTGGCTCGGTGTGGTGCACCGAACTAATCTGGCTCGGTGTGGGGCACCAGATTCATGACTTGGGTCGGTGTGGTGCACCGGATTCCTGACTTGATGACAACCAACTTGTGGTTGCCTTGAAATGATCTTTTTGATTGAAATTCATTTAGTGTTGTGCCACTTTGGTTCAAGAACAAAGACCAAATCAATTTCAGATTTAAGTAACAAAACAAAAGTTGAAGAAGAAAGTGGAAGAGATAGAGATGATGAAGGCGCCACAAACAATGGAAATTGTTTGATAAGCCAAGTGATGTTCGCCACAAGAATTTGAAGATTCTTGATAAGAACTCAATCTTGGTTCAACCAAGAACTTAGGAGAAACACTTCTCACTAATTTGGATAATTTCCAACAACATCAAACTTGTTATTTCATATGAATTTTCGTTTTACATATAGTATGGCAGCCAAACTCTTGGCATCCAAAGATAAAATGAAACCTCCACTTGAATAGCCTAATTATGTCACTAAATGACTCACTAATCCCTGCCAACTTTTGGCTTCCCAAAGAGATCATAACCCCCACAATCATGTCACTAAATGACTCACTAATCCCTGCCAACTTTTGGCTTCCCAAAGAGATCATAACCCCCACAATCATGTCACTAAATGACTCACTAATCCCTTCTTAACTCAGACATCATAACATGAGTTAATTTGCTTAAAAACCCTCATAATGAAGCCACCAAATCATTCAACTCAGCCATAAGACTATGAAGGTTACGCCCCTCTTGTCATGGATCCTTTAGTTGGATAATGAAAGTTAATAATTTGGGCTTCATTCCATCCAATCTTGCATTTGAGCTTGCTTCCATGAAGAGAACCATAGTTTGAATTAACACTTGTTGGGCTTTCTTGGTTGTAACATTTGTAATTGGCCCACCAAGTCCTTGATAAGCTTCTTGAACCATACTCCAAATTGGGCTCATATCATTCCCTCCTTCTTTGAGTGAATTCGTCCTCGAATTGAAGTCTTCATCACCAAAATTAGGCATTTTGGGTGCATCCAGAGTGTTCTTCACAATGACATTGCCATAGGGTGCTTCCTTTGGAATGAAATTACCAAATTTCTGCAAAAAAGGTACAACACCACTAGACAAAGAAAGATCCTTAGAAGCATTAGCAATTAAATAAAAATTGTTGCAAAAAAAATGAATTGGGGTTGCCTTGAAATCAAAGGCTCCTTCTCTTCACTTTTTGTTGCCAAACAACTCTCTTTCTTTTCACTAATTTTCACAATATTTTCCTCATTATTTTTATCTTGATCACTCTTTTTTTCAATTGTTTTCTCACCTTTTTCTTCAATCTTTTTCTCACTCTCTTTTTCAATCCTTTTTTCACTCTCCTTTTCTTTCTTTTTCTCACTCTCCTTTTCTTTTCTCTCTTGCTCTCTTTTTTCTCTCATTCTTATTTGATCCTCACAAGCTTGCTTTAGAGATAAAGGAGAAAGAATGACCTTTCGGTCTTGATGCATGAAGGTGAACTTATTTGAGAACCCATCATGGATGGCCTTTTTGTCATATTGCCAAGGCCTTCCCAACAACAAATGGCTTGCCTCCATAGGCACCACATCACAAAGTACACAATCTTCATACTTTCCAATTGAGAATGGGACCTCTACTTGTTTGTTCACCACCGTTTCCCCAACCTCACTTAGCCATTGAAGCCTATATGGCCTTGGATGTGCCTTAGTAACAAGATTCAATTTGGACACCAATCTAGTGCTTACAACATTGGCACAACTCCCACCATCAATGATTAGAGAACATACCTTTCCTTGAATTAGACATCTAGAATGAAAGATATTCTCCCTTTGGCTTGCTTCATGATCCTTGACTTGACTTCCCAAAAGCCTTCTTACCATGAATAAGTCTCCCTCCGGAATTTCTTCTCCTTTTCACTCTCCTCCTCACTTGAGGCTTCGCTTGGTGAGACCACTTCACCATTCCTTGCCACCATTGTCCTCTTTGTTGGGCATTGGGATGCAATATGCCCATGGCCTAAGCATTTGAAACACTTCACATCACGGCTCCTAGAACTTGTTTCCGTTGGCTTCTTTCCTTGGGGGTGCTCCCGGCCTCTTTAGAAAATGGTGCACCCTCCTTCTTTGAATCTTCCTTCCAATTTGAGGATGGAAATTTGGAAGATGAAGAAAAAGAATATTTGGACTTTCTCCTCTTAATTTGTTGCTCCACCTTAATCGCTTGTTGAACCAAATCTTCAAGCTCCACATAATTTTGTAACTCCACTATGTCTTGAATATCTTGATTCAAGCCATGTAAGAACCTTGCCATGGTAGCCTCCCTATCTTCTTTAAAATTTGACCTAGGTAAGGCCAACTCCATCTCCTTGAAATATTCATCAACGCTTTTGGTCCCTTGGGTAAGCCTTTGTAACTTGTTGTGAATATCCCTTTGATAATGATTTGGGACATACCTCTTCCTCATGATAAATTTCATCTCCTCCCAAGTGTCTATGGGCTCTCTTCCATATCTTTTCCTTTCTTTTTGTAGTTGGTCCCACCACACAAGGGCATATTCCTTGAACTCAAGGGCGGCTACTTTCACCTTCTTGCTTTCATTGTATGAATTACAATCAAAGACTTGTTCTATTTTTAGCTCCCACTCCAAGTAAGCCTCCGGATCATTCTTCCCAATAAAGGAAGGAACTTTGATTTTGACCCCTTCAAGTCCTCTATCACGTCTCTCTCCCCTATGTCCTCCTCCTCTATGTCGTCCTCCTCTAGGCCTTCCTCTTTCACTATCATAGTCACTTGAATCGTCACGGTGTAGGTTAGCAAGTTGTCTATCATAATTGGCTTGCATTTGCTCCATTTTTCTTTGAAGAGCTTGGACTTGATTGGCCATCCTAGCTTGAAGAGTGGCTGACCTTGGAGATAGTGGTGGACTATCCTCATTGTTGGCCATGATTTGAGTAGAAGAGTTTGTGTTTCCTCACTACACTCCCTCACTAGTTCACACAATGGATTTTTTTTTCACTCTTTTGGCTTTTTCCACACAAAATGTATTTTTTTTTTCACTCTTGCCTTTTTCCTCTCAAATGTTCTCCTTGAGTTCTTAGAGGAATCAAGACAACAAACACAAAAATTCCAAAATCAAGCAACAAAAATCACAAAAACTTAGCAAACAAAGGAACAAGAAAAGAAAGGCTAGAAAGGAAAAGGTTTGGAATAAGGAAATAAAGGAAAGAAGGGAAATATTTTCTAGAACACAAATTGCCCAAATAGAACTTTCTCTTCTCTTTTCTCCAAGACTTCAAGAACAATATTATTTTTTTTTCGCCCAGATTTTTTTTTTTTTTTAACTTTGAAGAGAAGAATCAAACTTGTACACTTGTGTATGATCAAACAATAGCCACAAATTTTTTCCCTTCAAAACTGAATCAAAGTAGTAATTTTTTTTTTGTTGGTTTTTTTTTTGTTTTAGAAGGAAAAGAACAAAATGGTGTAGAAGAAGAAAAAAGAAGAAAACGAAAATCACAACACAATTTCAATCAAAGCCTGAGCTTTGATACCAAATGATGACAACCAACTTGTGGTTGCCTTGAAATGATCTTTTTGATTGAAATTCATTTAGTGTTGTGCCACTTTGGTTCAAGAACAAAGACCAAATCAATTTCAGATTTAAGTAACAAAACAAAAGTTGAAGAAGAAAGAAGAAAGTGGAAGAGATAGAGATGATGAAGGCGCCACAAACAATGGAAATTGTTTGATAAGCCAAGTGATGTTTGCCACAAGAATTTGGAGATTCTTGATAAGAACTCAATCTTGGTTCAACCAAGAACTTAGGAGAAACACTTCTCACTAATTTGGATAATTTCCGACAACATCAAACTTGTTATTTCATATGAATTTTCGTTTTACATATAGTATGGCAGCCAAACTCTTGGCATCCAAAGATAAAATGAAACCTCCACTTGAATAGCCTAATTATGTCACTAAATGACTCACTAATCCCTGCCAACTTTTGGCTTCCCAAAGAGATCATAACCCCCACAATCATGTCACTAAATGACTCACTAATCCCTTCTTAACTCAGACATCATAACATGAGTTAATTTGCTTAAAAACCCTCATAATGAAGCCACCAAATCATTCAACTCAGCCATAAGACTATGAAGGTTACGCCCCTCTTGTCATGGATCCTTTAGTTGGATAATGAAAGTTAATAATTTGGGCTTCATTCCATCCAATCTTGCATTTGAGCTTGCTTCCATGAAGAGAACCATAGTTTGAATTAACACTTGTTGGGCTTTCTTGGTTGTAACATTTGTAATTGGCCCACCAAGTCCTTGATAAGCTTCTTGAACCATACTCCAAATTGGGCTCATATCATGACTTGGCATGGTGAGGTGCCTCAGATTCCTGACTTGGCAAGGTGAGGTGCACCAGATTCCTGACTTGGCTCGGTCTGGTGCACCTGATTCATTGTTTGGCTCGGTCTGGTGCACCTGATTCCCGACTTGGCTCGGTATGGTGCACCAGATTCCTGACATGGCTCGGTGTGGTGCACCAGATTCCTGACTTGGCTCGGTGTGGTGCACCTGATTCCTGATTTTGGCTCGGTGTGGTGCACCAGATTCATGACTTGGGTCGGTGTGGTGCACCAGATTCATGACTTGGCTCGGTGTGGTGCAATTTGCTCGATTCATGACTTGGCTTGGTGTGGTGTACGATTCTGTTTTGGCTCGATGTGGTGACCGATTCTGGTTTGGCTCGGTGTGGTGCACCATATTCTGGGTTTGGCTCGGTCTGGTGCGCCGGATCACGACTTGGTCGGTGTGGTACAGCAGATTCCTGCCTTGGCTCGGTGTGGTGCACCAGTTTCCTTATTGGGCTCGGTGTGGTGCACCAGATTCCTGGTTTGGCTCGGTGTGGTGCACCAAATTCATGGTTTAGCTCGATGTGGTGCACCAGATTCCTTACTTGGTTTGGTGTGGTGCACCAGATTCATGACTTGGCTCGGTGTGGTGCACCATATTATGCACCAGATTCATGACTTGGCTCGGTCTGGTGCTCCAGATTCATGGTTTGACTCGGTGTGGTGCACCAGATTCATGACTTGGCTCGGTGTGGTGCGATTCTGGTTTGGCTTGGTGTGGTGCACGGTTCATGGTTTGGCTCGGTGTGGTGCACAGTTCTGGTTTGGCTTGGTGTGGTGCACCTGATTCTTGACTTGGCTCGGTGTGGTGATTGAGATTCCTAATTTGGCTCGGTGTGGTGCAACAGATTCATGACTTGACTTGGTGTGGTGCACGATTCTGATTTGCTCGGTGTGGTGCACCGATTCTAACTTGGTTCGGTGTGGTGCACAGATTCATGGTTTGGCTCGGTGTGGTGCAGATTGACTTGGCTCGGTCTGGTTCACCAGATTCATGGTTTGACTTTGTGTGGTGCACCTGATTCATGACTTGGCTCGGTGTGGAGGTCCAGATTAATGGTTTGGCTCGGTGTGGTGCGCCAGATTCATGGTTTGGCTCGGTGTGGTGCACTAGATTCTTGACTTGGCTCGGTCTGGTGCACCAGATTCATGGTTTGGCTCGGTGTGGTGCACCAGATTCATGATTTGGCTTGGTGTGGTGCACCAGATTCATGACTTGGCTTGGTGTGGTGCACCAGATTTGCACGTCAGCGGTTGGCTCGGTGTGGTGCACGATTCGGGTGCACGATTCATTGGCTCGGTGTGGTGCACGGATTCATGTTTTGGCTCGGTGTGGTGCACTGGATTCATGACTTGGCTCGGAGTGGTGCACCAGATTTATGTCTTGGCTCGGTGTGGTGCACGTTATTCATGGTTTGGCTGGCCTCCGGTTTGGTGAACCAGATTCATGATTTGGCTCGGTGTGGTGCACCAGATTCATGATTTGGCTCAGTCTTGTGCTGCAGATTCATGACTTAGCTCGGTGTGGTGCACCAGATTCCTGACTTGGCTCGGTCTGGTGCACCACATCTGGTTTGGCTCGCTGTGGTGGACCAGATTCCTGACTTGGCTCGGTGTGGTGCACCAGATTCATGACTTGGCTCGGTTTGGTGCACCTGATTCCTGACTTGGCTGGGTGTGGTGCACCAGATTCATGATTTGGCTGGTTGTGGTGCAACAGATTCCTGACTTGGCTCGGTGTGGTGCACCATTTCCTGACTTGGCTCGGTGTGGTGCACCGGATTCATGGTTTGGCTCGGTGGTGCTACGTTCATGTCTTGGCTCGGTGTGGTGCACCATATTCATTGTTTGGCTCGGTGTGGTGCACAGATTCCCGAGTTGGCTCGGTGTGGCACGTTCACGATTCGACTTGCGACTTGGCTCGGTGTGGTGCACAGATTCTGACTTGACTCGGTCTGGTGCACAGATTCACGATTTGGCTCGGTGTGGTGCACCGAATTAAGACTTGGCTCGGTGTGGTGCACCAGATTCACGATTTGGCTCGGTTTGGCTCGGTGGTGCACGATTCATGTTTGGCTCGGTGTGGTGCACGGATTCATGCTTGCTCGGTGTGGTGCACGATTCTGGTTTGGCTCGGTGTGGTTCACAAGATTCCTGACTTGGCTCGGTGTGGTGCACCGATTACCGACTTGGCTCGGTGTGGTGTCGTTGGTGTGTGGGTTCTTTCCTGACTTGGCTCGGTGTGGTGCACCAGATTTCTGACTTGGCTCGGTCTGGTGCACCTGATTCCTGACTTGGCTCGGTGTGGTGCACCAGATTCATGGTTTGGCTCGGTGTGGTGCACCATATTCATGGTTTGGCTCGATCTGGTGCACCAGTTTCATGGTTTGGCTCGGTGTGGTGCACCAGATTCATTGTTTGGCTCGGTGTGGTGCACCAGATTCATGGTTTGGCTCAGTCTGGTGCACCAAATTAATGGTTTGGCTCGGTTTGCTGCACTAGATTCGGGACTTGGCCCGGTCTGGTGCACCAGATTCATGGTTTGGCTCGATGTGGTGCACTAGATTCCTTACTTGGTTCGGTGTGGTGCACCAGATTCATGACTTGGCTCGGTGTGGTGCACCGGATTATGCACCAGATTCATGACTTGGCCCGGTCCGGTGCACCAGATTCATGGTTTGACTCGGTGTGGTGCACCGGATTCATGACTTGGCTCGGTGTGGTGCACCGGATTCCTCTTGATCCATGATTGTTATTGAGCTCATATCATTCTTGTTGCAAAGTTGAATTGCCCCCCTTGGCTCAGATCAAGTACAATTGGACCGATCGGGGCAATTGGCCCAATTTTGTACTAATAAGTCGATTTGGGCTCTCTTAGGATCTAACAAGTCCATTTGGGCACCATTAGGACCAAAGAAGTACAAATTGACCCAGTTAGGTCCTATATGACCTTATGATAGCGGCCGGTGGGGGCAAGTCAACTTTACAACAAGAATGATTTGAGCCCAATGAAGACCATGGATCAAGAATCAAATCAAGGACTTGGTGGGCCCATGACAAGAGTTAGACACAAGAAAGCCCAACAAGCTCTTTATTACATGGTTAAGAGCCCAACAAGCTCTTAACTCGGTGTGTGAGTGTTTTCTCTCTTGGGTTTTCATTGAGCCAACCCTTGTTCTTATCAAGAATCCAAGGGTTGGCTCAATGAAAACCCAAGAGAGAAAACACTACTTAGAAGCAAAATTAACATGTGCACTGATAGGAACATGGATGGCTTGAGCATGTGGAAAGAAGCATATTCGATTATTATATTTTTATAATTTTTATTTATAATTTTCGTATTATTTTTGGGCTGAATTTTAAGATGACCTTTTGTATTCTCCTAGCCTCACTAATTGCTTCCTAGTAGTGCTCTTAGTCATAATAATGACTAGTAGGAATTTATTATCATGTTTATGCATATTTAGGTAATGTAAATGCATTTATCAATTAATGTGGTAAATGCATGGTAGTGGGAGTTTGTGAGTGTTTTTAGTGTCATTTAGTTGTTGAGTTATGTGAGTTATTATGTATCGGTTATGGAATATTGAGAGAACAAGGCAACCCAAAAGTCGGCAGCCATCCTTGTATATGTATCATTGCAATACCACATGAAATGAGAACTTTGAGTTCATTTTGGATTGATTCCAATTGTGAGAGTGTTTTCTCTCTTGGGTTCTTCATTGAGCCAACCCTTGTTCTTATCAAGAATCCAAGATTCTTGTGGCGAACCTCACATTGGCTTATCAAATCCCCTTGGATTTGTGGCGCCTACCTCCCATTTCCCATCTTATCCAATTTTGTATTTCATCTTCTTCTATAATTTTGCTTGGTCACTCAAGGATAGATCCGAAAATATATATGTTCCTTGTTAGGATCATATCATTTGGTATCAAAGCCATCCTTCCTAGAGTGACTTTTGATTTTGTTTTTCAATTTTTCCATAAGTTTGAATTTTTCTTTTTTTAGTGGGTTCCTCATGGAGTCACTAATGAAGAAAATTGATGCCAAGCAAAGGGAGAATCTTTTCTATTCTAGATGCTATGTGAAGGACAAGATATGTAGCTTGGTCATTGATAGAAAGGGATACGTCAACCTAGCTAGTACCACCATGGTGCAAAAGTTAGGACTTCCTCTTCTAGAGCATCCACAACCGTATGTCATTTGGAGCATCCCGGAGTTTAGTGATTTCGGTGACGTGATGGTGAACAAACAAGTACGAGTGCCATTCCGGATTGGAAGATATGAAGATGACATTTTATGTGATGTGGTGCCCATGGAAACGAAGCACTTGTTACTTGGGCGTCCTTGGAGGATTGAACGACAAGCGATATATGATTCAGACAACAACAAGTACTCATTTGTATTTAATAATCGCAAAATTACTCTTGTACCATTGTCACCAAAACAAGTGTATGAAGATCAAATGTACTTGAAAGGAGAAGCAAAGAAAAACGAAACTCATGAGAGAAAGGAGGAGGAAATGGAGAGTGGTGAAAAAGAAGAGGAGAAAAAAGAAAGCCATGAGGAAAAAGAAGAATTAAAGAAAAAAGAAACCTATGAGGAGAGAAGAAGAGGAGAACCATGAGATAAAAGATGAAGAAAAAGAGAACAATGAGAGACATCTCGTGAAAAAAAAAAATTATGAGAGAAAAAGAAGGAAGGAAGAGCCAATTATCAAGCAAGCGGTGGAAAGCACAAAAGAAAATTTTTATTAGATAATCCACTGACTTATAATGCAGGTTTGGATTTGAGGACAAATCACTTTCAAGAAGAGGGGAATGATAGGAACATGGATGGCTTGAGCATGTGGAAAGAAGCATATTCAGATTATTATATTTTTATAATTTTTATTTATAATTTTCGTATTATTTTTGGGCTGAATTTTAAGATGACCTTTTGTATTCTCCTAGCCTCACTAAATGCTTCCTAGTAGTGCTCTTAGTCATAATAATGACTAGTAGGAATTTATTATCATGTTTATGCATATTTAGGTAATGTAAATGCATTTATCAATTAATGTGGTAAATGCATGGTAGTGGGAGTTAGTGAGTGTTTTTAGTGTCATTTAGTTGGTGAGTTATGTGAGTTATTATGTATCGGTTATGGAATATTGAGAGAACAAGGCAACCCAAAAGTCGGCAGCCATCCTTGTATATGTATCATTGCAATACCACATGAAATGACAACTTTGAGTTCATTTTGGATTGATTCCAATTGTGAGAGTGTTTTCTCTCTTGGGTTCTTCATTGAGCCAACCCTTGTTCTTATCAAGAATCCAAGATTCTTGTGGCGAACCTCACATTGGCTTATCAAATCCCCTTGGATTTGTGGCGCCTACCTTCCATTTCTCATCTTATCCAATTTTGTATTTCATCTTCTTCTACAATTTTGCTTGGTCACTCAAGGATAGATCCGAAAATATATATGTTCCTTGTTAGGATCATATCAGCACCGTCCACACAAGCATAATTAACATGTGCACCGTCCACACAAGCAAAATTAACATGTGCACCGTCCACACAAGATATTTAACATGTGCACCGTCCAAAATTTATTACACTTTTATTGAATTAAAATAAACTAGAAAATACTATTTTAAAGAAGTGGGCTTCCAAGCCATCATGGGTCTTCTAGTTGAATGAGATAGGTCATCAATTTGGGCTCCATTCCATTTGGTCTCATTCTTGGGCTTGCTTCTATCAAAATAGCTACCATGTAATAAAGAGCTTGTTGGGCTTTCTTGTGTCTAACTCTTGTCATGGGCCCACCAAGTCCTTGATTTGATTCTTGATCCATGGTCTTCATTGGGCTCATATCATTATTCTTGTTGGAAAGTTGAGTCCCCCCCGGCTCATATTATACCCTGCTTCTTTAAGAAAATTCGTCCTCGAATTTATGACTTCAATCCCAATCATGTTATCAAATCTTATGTTTAGATATCCATACTTTTGGGTAACTATGCAAGTTCCCAAGCCATGGGGTACCTCCCTTGGGATGAACTCTTCAATTACATCGGTCGTATCAAACTTAAGTTCAAAATATATTTCAATAGGAGGTAAAGCATGAGTAGGTGCTTTATTGAGCCTTTTGGAATCCATGCAAGTTTCCAAACCATGGGGTACTTCCTTTGGGATGAAATCTACAAATTCCTGTAAAAGAGTTTTAACACTACTAGGCAAAGAGAGATCATGAGAAGCATTGGCAATTAAACAAAAGTCCTTGCAATAAATTAGGCATTGGGGCTATCTTGAAATCAAAGCCCTCTTTTCCTCACTTTTTGTTGCCAAATAACTCTCTTTTTGCTCACTTTTTTTCTCTTGCTCATCACTCCTCTTTTCACTCTCTTTTTCTTTTTCCTCTTGATCATCACTCTTCTTTTCACTCTCTTTTTCTTTTTCCTCATTCTCTTGTTTTACTTTCTCTCTCTCTTTCTTCTCATTCTCTTTCTTGTTGGAGTCTTCCACCAACTTCTTCACATGGTCTTCAAAACTTTCTATTTGTCTTTTCATTCTTTCCTCTTTTCTCAACCTCTTTTTTTCGTTCTCTCTCATCTTCTTGTCACGCCTCTCATGCATTTTCCGGATCCACTCTTCAACCTCTTTCCTATGTTCTTGCACATAGTCGAAATTTTCAAATCGCAACATAGCAAAGAATACAAGTTAGAAAATAACAAAATATATATGTAAGTACCAATCCACTCACCAAGTGTGCACAATGTATATTTCACTCAATTGACATTTTTTCACACAAGATGTAATCTTCACTCTTGCCTCTTTCCACTCAATTTGTTCTCTTTTAGGTCTTAGAGGAGTCAAACACCAATCCAAACAAAATATCCAAAATCAAGTAACAAAAATCACAAAACTTATCAAAACAAAGGAAATCAAAGGAAAGGCTAGAAAAAGAAAACCTTTAAGAATAATGAAACAAGGAAGAAGGGAATTTTTTTTTATTTTTTTTCAGAACACAAGTTGCCCAAATATGATTTTCTCGTCTCCTTTTCTTGAAGTTCTAGGCACTGTTTTCCTCTTTATTTTCGATTTTTTTTTTGGGCAGCAAAGACATGGAGACAAAAACACAACAATTCCCTTAAAAACAGAATCAAAGTAATATATATATATATATATATATATATATATATATATATATATATATATATATATATATTGGTTTAATGTTTTGTAATGTTTTGGGTAGAAAGGTGGAAAGGTAGAAGATGAAGAACAAGGAAGAAATGAAGAACACAAATACAAAAATTCAACCAAACCTGAGCTTTGATGCCACTTGATGACAACCAAATGGGTAGGTTGCCTTTTGATGATCTTAGGTTGAATTAATCATTCATTTTAAACCAACCAGAATTGTGTTCATAACTTAGAAAGAAAGAAACAAGCAAATGGGTGAAGATTAGGGGTGGAATGGCGCCACAAATCCAAGGGGATTTGATAAGCCTAGTGAAGATCGCCACAAGAATCTTGGATTCTTGATAAGATCAGGGGTGGCTCAATCCAGAACCAAAGAGAGACAAAACCCTCACAATTGGAATCAATCCAAATTCAACATCCAAGTTTTTTTTTTATTCATGTTCTAGATGCATACATATAGGAAAAGTGGTTCATGACTAAAAAGGAGTTTCCTAGGCATGCAAGCCAAAGGTTGCCCTCCCAATTAACATGTGCACCGTCCACACAAGCATAATTAACATGTGCACCGTCCACACAAGCATAATTAACATGTGCACCGTCCACACAAGCAAAATTAACATGTGCACCGTCCACACAAGATATTTAACATGTGCGCCTCCAAAATTTATTACACTTTTATTGAATTAAAATAAACTAGAAAATACTACTTTAGAGAAGTGGGCTTCCAAGCCATCATGGGTCTTCTAGTTGAATGAGATAGGTCATCAATTTGGGCTCCATTCCATTTGGTCTCATTCTTGGGCTTGCTTCTATCAAAATAGCCACCATGTAATAAAGAGCTTGTTGGGCTTTCTTGTGTCTAACTCTTGTCATGGGCCCACCAAGTCCTTGATTTGATTCTTGATCCATGGTCTTCATTGGGCTCATATCATTCTTGTTGGAAAGTTGAGTCGCCCCCCCACGACTCATATCATTAGGTCCTATATGGCCTAAAAAGTCCATTTGGGCTCTATTAGGATCAAACAAGTCCATTTGGGCTCCATTAGGACCAAAGAAGTACAATTTGGCCGATCGGGGCAATTAGCCCAATTAGGTCCTAACAAGTCGATTTGGGCTCTATTAGGATCAAACAAGTCCATTTGTGCTCCATTAGGACCAAAGAAGTACAAATTGACCCAGTTAGGTTCTATATGACCTAAAAAGTCCGTTTGGGCTCTATTAGGATCAAACAAGTCCATTTGGCCTCCATTAGGACCAATGAAATACAAATTGGCCCAGTTAGGTCCTATGATATGAGCCCAATTTGGAGTATGGTTCAAGAAGCTAGCCAAGGACTTGGTGGGCCAATGACAAATATTACAACCAAGAAAGCCCAACAAGTGTTAAATCAAACTATGGTTCTCATCATGGAAGCAAGCCCAAATGCAAGATTGGGTGGAATGAAGCCCAAATTATTAACTTACATTATCCAACTAAAGGATCCATGACAAGAGGGGCGTGCAACATGAAGGAGTAAATAAGTGTAAATGGGTTTTATGAGTGAGCCCAATTACTAAGTGATGTTTTTGGGGCAGCCCACTTGTAACCCATGTTAGAAAACGAATTTGTATGTGTCTTAGTGGGAGGAATCTTTAGCTTGCATGCTATAAGAACTCCTAAATTAGTGTGTTGGTATTTTGAATAAATTATGGGGGATTACACTTTTAATATGAGAAACAAGTGTAATCACCACATAATTAGGGAGGAAATCTGTTGCATTAAATTATATTGATTATAGAGGATTACACTTTTAATTAGAGAAACAAGTGTGATCCCACATAATCAGGGAGGGAATCTTTGGGCATTAAATTGTATTGATTATGGGAGGATTGATCTTAGGCCATTCCTCTATATGTAAGACGCCCCCCCAACACATGAATGACAAATTTGGATATTATTTTGGATTGAAATCCTTTTGTGAGAATTTTGTTCTCGCAGGTTCTTGGTTGAGCCATCTTGTTCTTATTAAGAATCCACGATTCTTGTGGCGAACCTCACTTGGCTTATCAAACTCTCTAGTTTGTGGCACCATACCATCTCTATTCTCCATCCATTTGTTTTTTTCTCCTCTTTATTTTAATCTCAAAAATTGTTCGGCAAATTAATTGTTAAAATTCAACCAAAAAAGATCATCAAAGGCAACCTCCCCATTTGGTTGTCATCAAGTGGTATCAAAGCTTGGGCTTTAGTTGAATTTTTATGAGTTTTGTTCTTCTTCTTCTACCTTTCTTCTTTTC
>JAUPTC010002334.1:0-14149 GCA_030762895.1 Sophora flavescens
ACAAGGTAAATGTCTCATAAAGGGTAAACTTTTAAACGTCTTTGTATGACTCGGTGCAACTCATTTCATTTATTTCTATGATTGTGTGAGATGATTAGATCTACCAATATCTCCCCTCCCTTTTGACTTGATAATTTGAATTCTACAAATAAGCCCATTGTTACTACCAAGCTTGTTTAAATTGTTTAATTACTCTTGAAAATAGGAATTTCATGGTTAATCCGGTTTGTTTACCACTATCCAATTTGGATATAATTTTAGGGGATGGATTGGTTATCTTCCGATCATGTACTATTAGATTGTTCGGAAGAAACTTTGATTTTTCCAAATCCCTAGGATCCTAGATTTTTAAGCGCCAACCAAATTCAAGCTTCTTTAAAGGGAAGGAGCTCTGGGATACATTCTACCATTTTCTTTGAAAGTTGAAGAGGAATTCGAATTAACAAAGGTGTAGGTTGTCAAGGAAATTTCATAAAGCATTTCTGACGATGTTCAGGCTTGCCTCGGAAAGGAAATAGAATTTTCTATAGATTTGTTACTTGGAACTGGTCATATCTCTATAGCACCCTATAGAATGTCCTCCTCGAGTTAGCAGAATTAAACAAACAGTTGGAAGAGTTATTAGGAAGCAATTTATTCGATCGAGTGTTTCGCCTAGGGAGCTCTGATCTTTGGGTCAAGAAGAAGGGCGGAGTGCGAGGTGTGCATAGACTATCGCCAATTAAATAAGGTCACTATAAAAAACAAGTATCCTCTGCAAGAATTTATGATTTGATGGAAAAGATAAGAGGATCATTAGTCTTTTCAAATATTGATTTACGATCGGTTATCATCGGATACATGTAAAGCGGAAGATATACCAAAGACAGACCTTAGGGACGCGTTATGGACACTATGAATATTTGGTGATGCCATTTGGGGTAACAAACGCTCCTACTATTTTTATGGATAACATGAACACAATTTTTCACCCATACTTAGATCAATTTGTGGTTGTCTTTATTGATGTTATTCTTAGCTATTCGAAGAGTCATGAGGAAATGTGGAACATCTCCGAATCGTTCTTCGGATTCTCAAAGATAAACAAGTGTACGCCAAATTGTCTAAGTGTGAATTTTGGTTGGAAGAAGTAAAATTTTTGGGACATGTTATTTCAGAGGAAGGAATATCTGTAGACCCAACTAAAGTTGAAGCAGTGTTGCAATGGGAGCGTAGAAGACAGTGATGGAAGTTCGTAGTTTCTTAGGATTGGTAGGATACTACAGAAGGTTTATTGAAGGATTTTATCGAATAGAATTACCTTTAACCAGGCTCACTCGGAAAGGACAAACATTTGAATGGACTCAGAGGTGTGAAGGGGGTTTTCAAGAACTAAAGCAAAGACTAACAACATCACCAGTGCTAGTATTGCTAGATCCAAATGGACATTTTGAAGTATATCGTGATGCCTCTAAGCAAGGGTTGGGTTGTGTACTTATGCAAGAAATAAAAGTAGCGGCTTATGCTTCTAGACAGCTAATGCCACATGAGGAAAATTATCCCAAGCAAATGATTTAGAGTTGGTTGTAGTGGTGTTTGCATTAAAGATTTGGCCACTATCTCTATGGATCTAGATTTGATGTTTTTAGTGATCACAAGAGTTTGAAATATTTATTTGACTAGAAAGAATTAAATATGAGACAAAGGGAGATGCATGGAATTTTTTAAAGATTACGATATTGAATTCCAATACCATCCAGGAAAAGCAAATGTGGTGGTTGATGCATTAAGTAGAAAATTTCTACATGTGTAAAATGATGATCAAAGAAATGGAGTTGTTGGAAAAATTCAAAGATTTAAATATGAGAGGATCGAAATGGCGTCAGATCGACTCAGGCTAAGCATGATCATGGTCACAAGTGGATTACAAGAACAAATTGGACAGCTCAACAGATTGATCAATATCTGCAGAAGATAAAGAAATTAATAGATGAGGGGAAAGCTGTTAATTTCATACTACGAATAGATGAAGTAATAAAGTTTAGGAATAGAATCTGCATGCCTAACGATCCAATCCTTAAGAAGCGATTATGGACGAAGCACATAAAGAGTAAGTTAACTATACACCCTGGTGCAACCAAAATGTGTCAAGATCTTAAGAAAATGTTTTGGTGGCCCAAAATGAAGAAAGAAATAACACAATATGTAGCTTCTTGCCTAATCTATCAATAGGCCAAAATCGAGCATCAAAAACCAACGGGAATGCGCAACCATTAGGTATTCAGTGGAAATGGGATAGTGTATCAATGGATTTTGTTGTAGGATTACCAAGGACCCTAATAGACATGATTATATATCCAGGAAATATTAAGATTGCATGAAATCTCATCAAGTATAACATCAGCAGAGACCCCAGATTCACTTGAGATTTTGGGAAAGCTTACATAGGGCTTTTGGGACAAAGCTCCGACTAAGTTCAACATATCATCCACGGGACGGATGGCGGTCAAAAGGAAAGAACAATTCAATCGTTGGAGGATCTATTAAAGAGCGTGTGTTCTGGAACGTCGGAAGGCTAGGATCAATTATTATCATTGATTGAATTCACTTACAACAACGTTTACCATTCCGGTATTGGGATGGCATCCTTTGAAGGTCTCTATGGACGGAAGTGTAGAACTCCACTATGTTGGTATGAAAATAGGAGAATCTCATCCTTGGACCAGATGTAGTACAACAAACTACGGAAAAGGTGAAAATGATTCGGGAAAAGATGAAAATGGCACAGAGTAGACAAAAGAGCTACTCCGACAAAAGAAGGAGACCTCTAGAATTTCGGGAAGGTGATCATGTATTTTTGAAAGTCAACTCCAACGATTTGGGGTTGGCGAGCAATAAAATATAGGAAACTCACTCCTCGTTTTATTGGACCATATCTAATTCTTGAAAGATAGGTCCTGTGGCCTATCAGATTGCTTTACCACTTTTTTATTTCTAATCGCCATAAAGTTTTTAATGTCTCAATTAAGAAAATATATTTATGATCCTTCTCATGTTATTAAGCCGTCAAGTATGGATAAAAGAAAACCTACCTTATGAGACAATACATGGGAACTACATGATAAAATAATGGAACAATATCCACATCTCTTCGAGGAATAAAGGTTGGCAAATTTCAAGGACAAATTTTTTATAAATGGGGGAGAGTTGTTGTAAAAGCTTGATTTTTAATTACGTTGTTTAACCGGTCAAAATATAATTAATTATATTTTAATCTAAGAGTTAGAAAGTGATTTTGAATAAAATAAAAATCATATTCATAGTCTCTCTTATGGTAGAATGTTACGGTGAAAGTTTGGGTTGAAAATTCAGACGGAACCCGGTCTGCGTTTTCACTGACAGTAAGATTTTCTTCGGCGAATCCCTAATTTCTACTCGTGAACGAAACCATTAGGTTTTATATTTTGTTCCAGAGTATTTTCCAAGTTTCTAAAAAATTCGTTAGGAATGAAATTATAATAATTTTATTCGGGCGTAATCTTTAAGAAAACACGTAAAACTTGAGTCGGGGGATAAATCGGGTAAACGATGGAGTCAATTATGGAGCTGAGGTATTATGAGAGATTAATGTAGCAGAGAGGACAAGGAGTCCGACATTAAATTTTAGTAATAAGGAATTTTCAAGTGAAATGACCAAAATACCCCTAATCTTAACCTAACCGATGTTGAGTTAAATTTTAACCAAGGTTAAGGAACCAAGGTTAATTATTGTGGACCAAAATCAGCCATACCCTTCATCAATTCTTGGCCACATGATTTTAACCATAGTTAGCAAAGTAACCCTAGTTAAGTTAATTATTAACCATAGTTAACTATTATATTATGTAATATTCACAAAACCCATTAATTTAAATCCTAAGAACCGAAAAATAGCCTAAGATCTACCTTATAAAATAACCTCAAAACCACAGCCATTCCCTCCCCATTTTCTCTCTTCTTCTTCTTCATTTTCTTCATTTGCTTCACAAAACACCATTGTTTCTTAAGAGCTAAGTTACCATTTTTGTTGAAGAACTTGCCAAGATCATCATCATTTCTTCATCTTCTTCACACTCTTGAGGTAACATGATCATCTCCTCTCTTTTTTTTAAGCTCTTGTTCTTCATATTTCATGGTTTTCCATTTCTAGATCTAGAACTTTAAATAATTTTAGAAAATTGTAGAAAATCATCAAAATGGGAAACCAATTTCTATGATATAGTTATGATCTCTACTTTCATTATCCAAGAGCATGTAATCAAAATCATTTTTCCTTCCCTAATATCTATTGTTGGCCGAAACCCTCTAGGAAAATGGGTTTGATGTTTTTTTTTTGAAAGTTAGTACTTGATTTAAGTTATATAATACTTGTATAGCCTATATCCAAGAGCTTAAGCCCAACTAAATTTTCTAAAGTATTTATTCTATTAAGGCCGAAACCCTAACAAGAAAGGGTTGAAAAGTTTTTGTTTGATTTGTGAAATCTATTACTTGATTCATGCTCTCTAATACTCTAATATCATTTGTAACATCCCGATTTTTCGACTTTCTAATATCGGAAATTATATAATATGTTTATATTTTTATCCGAGACTTAGAAAGATGATTTTGGGAAAACCAAAGTCATATTCATATTATACTTATTTTTATATGTATACGGTGAAATTTTGGGTTTAAAATTCAGACAGAAACCGGTCTGCGTTTTTACCGACAGTATAATTTTATACCGTCAAAAAACCCTAATTTGACTCGAAACTAAAATTTGTAGAATTTTTTATATTTTGTCCGTGAGGAATTCTACATTTCAAATTTCTATTCAGAAATGAAAATTTATGTTTAATCGGATAATTTTTGGTAAAATTTCAAACGAAAACACAGTCGATGTTTTCACTGGCAGTAAGATTTTAATTATCAGAAAACCTAATTTTTATTCGTGAACAAAATGGTTTATATTTAAATCATGTTTCCAACGAGTTTGGCTATTTTGAGAATTTTCGATCGAAAATCAAACAGAAACCCTAATCGGGTAATCGATGGAGCCGAGAACGGACGTGCAAAGACAAAATCTGACATTCAATGGATGAAGACAAGTGATGACTCATAAGGGTGAGTCATATAGGTGACTCACAAGTGTCATGATTGCTTTTGAGGTGAAATTACTATAATGTCCCTAAGTTGTTATTTTATCACCAAAATGCCATTATGTAAGATTACCATTTTGTCCCTCAAAATTCATACTTGAACATTTTTACCCCTAGTTGGCACGACCAAACGCCTCCAAATGAGCCCATTCTCACTTCTATTTAAGGCCTTCATCATCTTCATCATGAAGCTTTCACCATTTTTACAAAAACTCTAAGTTTCCATAAGCTTACTTTGTGAAACAACTTGGTGATTCCTTGCCCATTTTTCAATTCCAAGAGGTAATCCATGATCCTCATCATCATTTAACTATATGTTCTTCATATATTTTCATGATTCAATGCCTTATTCAATTTTTTTCAATTCTTAGATCTAGAAGTTTGAAAATCCATAGAAAATCATAGAAAAATCCTAAAAATGTGAAACCAATTTCTATGATCTTGTATTCATGCCTATAGTATAGATCCAAGAGTTTGAATCAAACAAAAATTTCCTCCTCACTCTTCCTAAAGAGGCCGAAACCTTGTTTTTGGGTGGAGGAGATTTTGTTTTTTTCTTTAACAAGTGAACTTGGATTTCATCCTTCCATATCATGTATATGATAGATCCAAAGTGTTGTATCAAAATAAATTCTCTATCCTAATTTTCCTGTCATGGCCGAAACCTCACTCTTTGTGGTGTTAGAGGATTTTGTTTCACTTGTCGTGTTTTGATTCTTAATCAGGTGTCTTAAGTATTGAGGATCATTAATCCAATGACTTAAGAATTTTAGAAATTCTTAGCCACAAAAACCTCTTAAGGCCGTGACCTATCATTAGGGAATAAGTGATTTTATTTTCTTGTTTGTAATTGGTTGATTGTGGTTTTTGAAGGTTAAGTGTATTGATTATACGTGAATCATGAAACCGGAGTTTGACGTACGTTCAAGGAAGGAGATCGGAAGATAAATTATTCAAGAGGTAAGAGGGGATTGCTTGAGGGATTTTTCCGATGGCTACATGCTATCTGTGTTGGTCTGTATGATTTATCTGTGGTTGCTGTGTTTGGTTTATGGTTGTGGTATTTGATTAAAGTTGTGTTATTTATTTGTGTATGGTTATCTACATTTAATTATTTATTTGGAGTTATATATTATGATGTTGTGATGCATGATCTTCCTGGGAAAATTGTTATGATGTTGTTGATTGTTGTTGGAGAAGCCTGACAGTGGTTAGTGCCCAATCAATTAATCAGATAAAAGCTTTAAGAAGACTTTACGAGGAATATTCAATAGTTAATTGAGAAATATTGGAAGATATTATGATTTAAAAAATTATTTGAGAAAATAAGGATTATTTGAAAATATTATTATTTTAATGATTTATTAGTGTAAAAGCAATTTATGAGTCACGGTGAGGGTGTAACCGTGAAATTATCTTTGTATTGCTAATTTTTAAATAAGAAATTCTGTTATATTATAAAAATTTATTTTATGAAATTAATCTTCGAAAATAACTCAATTATGATTTTATAAAATTATTTAAGTGGAAAGAGCTAAGATTTGGCTTAAATGACTTGAAAAATGTTTAACGACGGCAATTTGGAAAAGTATCGACGGCAAGTGTTTCTAAAATGGCAGTACGTATTTTAAACTAAGTTTGAGCCTCAAGTGACTCTCTTTTTGAAACATGAAGTTTTCAGAAAAGATTTTAGTAACTGTTGGTTTTACAAAAGAATTACCCAGTTGAAATGATTTTCCAAAATCAAGTTTTACGCAAACAGTGTAGGTAGTGATTTTGAACTTAGTAACCGAGACTCGGAGTACTAGTGTTGTTGCGGTGTTTTGAACTGCGTGTCCTATGGACTTTGTGTCCTGATTTCGGTGTAAATAATGTTATCCAAAGTGAATATTGTTTTCTATTACGACAAACCTAAGCCTGATGCATTGGTCTAGGGGTTTCATGGTTGAGCACTCGGACTTGAAGTCCTGTGTTATTAATGCAAGTTTTAAGATGTTTAAAACTATGGTTGGTCGTAAGCTTTTGAGCTTCGACAAGGAAAGATTGAACACCAAGAAAATTGACTAGAACAAAATGTTTTACATGCATGTTAGGCAGATGAGCCTATTTGTAAATCATAATATCATGGTGATATTCATGAATCGACGCATCATTGTGCCCTGGTTGGACAATGAAAATCCATATTCGGTGATCACTACTCCTTAAATTGGACAGTGTGCTATGGTATCCATATTCGGTGATCATTGTGCCTTGTGTTGGACAGTGTGCTATGGGTTTGGCTTCATGCCTTTCACTGTGTGGCTAATGAGCTTGATCAACTCACCTCGTAGTTGGGATATCTCATGAGATTAAGTATGAAATTAGATGATGAATATGAAGTGTTCATGCATAGTTTTTCAAATAATGCTGTTTGGGGTATGAAACCCACTGAGAAACTATTTGTCTTATTATGATTGTTTAGGTTGTTATTAACATGTATATGTATATATGTTTTCTTTGGTGTCATGCATGTAGTTATCGTGTTAAATCCATATATCGGTTTCTCACTCTTGCATTATTTCTGTTGTGCTCTATATTGGGGGAATCCAGATGAACCGCTCAAGGGATATGATGTATACAAGAAGAAGGTTCGTTAGTTCGGGACATGCCGATGTTATTTTGCTAATATTAAGTCTGTCTTTTAGGTACGACCAGCTTAGGTTTTGAATTATATTATAATTTGCAAGAACCTATACTTAGTAAGGTCTTGATGTGTAAACAATTATGATGCAGTATAGTTACATGAGGATATATTTACGTATCTATCCATATATGGTCATGTTTGCGTTGTTGTGGTAACCGTCAAAAAGAAAAAATAAAATGGAAGAATTTGTCACCATTTTGAGGAATGTTAATAACTTAAGAAAATATTATTTTCCGAAAGCAACCAGCGAAATAAAGTTTTATTTTTCGCAACGAGTTAACAGGTAACCATATGATGACTCAAGTTAGGGCGACACATCATGTATCTAAGAGATTAAGTTGATTTGAAAATCCTAGCCTATTTTCACTCATGAGGCCGAAACCCTAACCAGAGTGGTTAGAGGATTTTATTTCATATTTTTGAATGATAACAATTAATCTGTGCTAGTTAATACTATAGGAACTAGACTCCAAAAGATTGGAATGAGAAAAGAACCCTAACCCTATTTTGAATTAAGTGGCCGAACCTAGCTATTCTAGGATTTAGGGTGATTTTGTTGATTAATTTGTTGTTATGTTGTTTGGTTGAAGGAGGAATTGGTAACGTGTGGTGTGATGACGAGGAACGTCGAATTCAGGATCCTGGTGATAACTCGGGTGGGGGGAAGGATCACTTTGTCGTCGGAATCGATAAGTAGTATATTATATAGTAATTGTGTAGGGCGACCCAAACCATACTCGTAGTCGAGTAATGATAAGACCAAAATCACATTGGAAACCTTTTCTGTAAAACCAATGGTGATTCGGGGATAGTAGGTTTATCGACATTAGGTTGATTTTAAGTATTTGATGATGTCTGAGTTTATGTTGTTGAATTTATTGTGATACACTGGTTGAGATATTCCATTGCATGTGACGTATTATTTTTGGTGTTTGAATATTTTCTGATATTGTATTATGCCTGATCTACCTGGTTTTAATATTATGCTTAGTGGATTTTAGCCAAAGATATATGTTGTTTGGGAGATAATTGTTTGGGGGTGAGGATAAATTGTGACTTAGAGGTGCCTAGCCTAAACTAATTATTTCAAAGAGGAGTGGTGACATAGAACATGTGTTGAGGTTTTGATGGAAGGTTAAGGCACTAGGTTGTTATTAATGTGGGTCGGTGAGGTTCGTGTATTTGCATTGTTGTTGACGATCGTGTGTTGGGAACACGCGAGGTCAGAGTATCCGATCATGGATACAGGATGTCACAGGTCACTACAAAAAAAACATGACTTACCGACAGAAAAACCCGTCGGAAATAAAGAAATTCCGTCGGAAAACTACATTACCTACGGACTTTCCTACGGACAAGGTTCCGTCGGTAATAGGTGGATAGGAAAGCCTTTCCGACGGATCAAGTTCGTCCGTCGGAAATTTCTAACGGCCTTAACCATGGGAAAACTTGCCACACATAACCCCTAATTACCGACGGCAATTCCATCGATAACTCTCTGTGGATGTTACCGACGGAAAATTATGTCGGAAATGTAACCAACAGTTACCGACGGAAATATCCGTTGGAAACAAGTTTTTTTATTTTTTATTTATTTTGTTTTATATTAATAATTAATTATTTGTATTAAAATTTATAAATACAATATTAAATATTATATTATATTTATTAATTATTATATTTTATTTTAGTTAATTATGTTTTATTTATTAATTATTATTATTATTATTTATTAATTTATATTTTATTATAATTAATTATAATTTAATTATTATATTTTATTTTAATTAAATATTATTATATTATCAATTACAAAACAAAATTGAAATTAAAAATAAAATTAAAAAAGCATATTAAATTAAAATTAATTTAAAATAAAAACAAACTCAACATATAATCCATAAATAAAATATCCGTCTGTCTACAAATCTCTACTACACCTATAACTATCCTAATACCCATCACCGTAATATCCGTCATCGTCATCCTGTCGGGGGGAGTCTGTCGGCGTCACATTACCATCAAGCTGCGGCTCAGCAAAAACCGTCATCATGCGGCTGCAGTGGTGGATCAGTAGTAGTAGTGGAGGGCTAGGGCTGGGGCCAGGTGGCATGGAGGACCCCGTGCAGAGCGCTGCGCCTATCTGGTGGGAAGAAATCGAGCAAAACGGTGTTGACCACAGAGAATGTCTCCATTTGCTTCATGATGCACTCGTTCGTCTCCCTTTGTTGTTGCACCTCCTGCCTCAGCCGATGCACCTCCTCCGTGTCCTGTGAGCTGGAAGATGTAGGCTCCCTAATGGTCATGCTCTGCGTCGACCCCCGATGAATCGACCTGGCTAGGGTCGCAGCACCGTAAATCCGTCGCTTGTTCTTCCCGCCCACCACATCCATCCAGGCCTGGGTCTGTAGTCGTTCAACCTCGACGGGGTCCAGCTGAGAAGGATCTGAGGCACCAAAGCAGGAGGCAGCTTAAGATGCTACTTGACTAAACCTGGTGTTGTACTCCGCCTGTGATCAATACATTACAATCAATATGTATTAAACTATATATATATATATATATATATATATATAATATATATATATATATATATATATATATATATATATATATATAATAACTACCAATAGTTTAAATATAAAAAAAAACATTTTAGCTCAGCATTGTCTGCCTCGACCTCTCATCAACAAACTCGCCGGTGTCTGAGGGAATATGTGTCTGCTCAGAGACTGTAGGGACATCAACAGACCGAGTTAGCTCTCTTGCCTGCAACTGACACACCAATAAATCAATTGATTATAAAACAAATTTTTAATAAAATACAGTTTATAAATAATGTTATTTATATATGCATACCATGTAAATGGCGTGCTGCATGTGGCTAATAGAACCACCAGTGTGCATGCTCCCACCCTTCTCGGAAGCCCGATTTCTATTCGCCGGTTCATACTTCAGCTTGTAAACTGGAGTGTCCCAGTACGCACATAGTTGGGCCGAGATGTTGGTCCCAATGTAATCCGAACGTATCCCGCTCTCCCTACGCTCCCGGAGCATGTCCCTCGATCGAGTAGCTGCTCGATCGTCAAAGATAGCACGTATCTCTGAGGTATGCTCCGGTAACCAGTGCACAAGCTCATGTAAACAAAGAAAAAAATAATAATAACATTATACAAAAGAATATATATAATAAATGGAAAATTACATGAACTAATAAACAAGAACATACCCCGAATCGTCCGAAGATACGATCCCGATCCTCCCCGAGGATCACCCCCCATGATGGCCATAAGTGACGATATTGTGCCTTGATGGCGAAGGTAACGTGCTTCGATCCCACTTTCGATGGGATGAAGTTGAAAAATTCATAATTTTATTAAATCAACAATATCACAACCAACAAATATATGCTTATTAAATAGTAATTATTTTTAAAGAACATTAAATTAAATTAAACTTACGATCCATAAACAGGACGGATCCATGGTCGATCCTCAGGTGCGGGAACCCGGGCTCACTCATGAAAGTCCTCAGCCATGGCTGACTATTGCACAGACGATGATGATGGTATATCCGTGTCGTGACCGTATGCGGCCCCGGATGATGAGGATGGAATGGTCATGTCCGGCTGTGGCATCATCCCAGGAGTCGGCATAAATGATAATCCTGCTGGGTGTGTGGCCGGTGCAGTCGATGATGATGGTGGTACTGGGTGTGGGTGTGGTGTGGGTCCAGTAGGGGGCGCGCGAGTAGCCAACTAGTGCGCGTCGTGGCGCAAAGCGAGTGGAGGTCTGGACAGGGGTGGGGGGGGGGGTAGTGTGGGTTGGGAATAGTGTAGTATGGGTAGGGGATCTTTGTAGTATGGATCAGTGAGGGTATAGAATGGGTGGGGGATGGTGTAGAATGGGTGGGAGAGTCTCCTATAGGTGGCGATAGGGTAGGTGTGGTAGGGATAGGGGTGGGTGCGGAGGGACCTCCAGGAATGCGAGCAACCACCTGGGACTTCACGGTGTATCGTCCCCGCTTAGCCTTCCCCTTGACCTTATCACCTCTAGGCGGTGGGGGGCGGGGCGGCTGTCTTCCTGATGCCGACTTATCTATTTTTATAGCACAATTACAAATCAGTGTAAAACAATAAGTAATCGACATTTAATAAGCTAATCTAAGTAACTATTTTTATAGAACAATAGTTTTCAAGTATTACATTATATTTTATAAGCAAATATTTAAAATACAATAAAAATAACATAATAGTAAACTTCCTATTCAGACTCGATATCGTCATCTGATTGTAAGTCCGACACTTCTTCTTCTTGCATTGAGTCATCACTTTGGATTTCTTCCTCTGTTGATGCATGCATGGATGCCTGATTACCAATGACCACTTCTTCCCCTTCATTTGTAGATCCCAACATGCCGATGTCTGAACCTCAATTACTTCATTAACATGTGACGATTCATCCGCTTTGGAATGGCGTCTCATCCCTCAGTATCATCGATTTCTATGCAACCCCTAGGCTTGGTAGTGACTGCAACACACCAACCTCGTTTATGTCATTCTCATTGCTGGATAAGGGACATAATAAACTTGTTTTGCATTCTGATCAATTATAAACGAATCAAACTGTTGATATGTTCTATCCATGCGAATGTCCACAGTTCCATACTTGGGATCCACTTTTGTGCCTGTCCTCGATGGATCAAACCAGTTACAATAAAATAAGACTACTTTTTTAGGAAAAGTAGTAGTATTGTATTGTAACTCGTATATGTGTTTTATGACCCCATAAAAATCATCGGTACCTTCACCCTGTACGACAACCCCGCTATTAATTGTCTTTTTGCCCACGTTCCATTCATCTGTGTGGAATTTGTACCCATTAACAAAGTATGTATGCCATGATGTAACACAGCTATAGGGCTTATACACTAAATCTCTCAAGTGTTGATTAGCCACGCTTAATGGTTGTTGATACACCTACGAAAAGGTAAGTCATATTAAATAATTACTTTTTTCAAGAGGCAAAATTAAGCTTAATATAGTGTTTGCATCGTCATATTACACTTGTTGCTTGAACCATTCAGGAAAATCTGTATGTGTACGAGCAGAACCATCTTGTTCACTTAATTGATTAATTTGAAGGAACACACTGACAAATAAAATGTGTACTATGTGTTAAAGGAGAAATTATAATAACATGTGATACATTATTTCAAAAATAGGTCGTTAAGAATTACTGATGGTATGGTTTCACCTCTGTGCAATTTATCAAGACATGTACATGGGCCGATGCATACTCCTCATCAGTTAACCAGTAAGTAAGCTCCTTTCCAGCATGACGGTTAGGAAGGTTAAATACGGAAAGCATATAAGGATACCCTGCATTATCAGCATCTACCTCGTTCCTAACATGTCTTGGTGCCAACATAAAGTTGTTGAATTAGTGGGAGCATAAATAGGTTGTCTCACGGTGTAAGTAAGACGCACAGATTGATCCTTCCACCCTAGCCTTGTTTTTAACTGATCGTTTACAGTCGCCCATGAATCAAAGTAATAAAAAATCTCGTTGACAAGGCATTATTCAATGGTCGCTAATTATTTAAATGTCAAAATATAATAAAATTACCTTTCAAACGGATACATCTACCTATATTGTACTGGTCCACCAAGCCTCGCTTCATATGCAAGATGGACAGGGAGATGTTCCATTGAGTCAAAAAATTATGGGGGAAAACCCTCTCCATCTTGCACAGAATTATTGGAATGTTTTCCTCCATCTTCGTCAGACCATTTGCTCTTAAAGTTGCAGAGCATATATCTTTAAAGAAATGACTGATTTCTGTAAGCGGGTTTGAAACATGCTGTGGCAGTGAGCCGAAAGCAATAGGAAGTAAACACTCCATGAATACATGACAATCATGACTTTTCATCCCATGAATCCTCCCTGTTCTTACATCATCACATCGTGCCAAATTAGAGGAATAAGCATCAGGGGTCCTAAGGTCTTTTAACCACTGACAAATTGACTTCGCTTCATCGGCGGTTAGAGTGTAACAAGCTTTTGGTTTGACCATTTTTCCATTAGGTTGCGGCTTCAGCTCGAAATCCTTTCGTCTACAGTATATAGCTATGTCCATCCTTGCCTTCTCATTGTCCTTCGGCTTGCCAGACACATTCATAATCGTGTTAAAAATGTTGTCAAAGAAATTCTTCTCGATATGCATCACATCAAGGCTATGTCTTAACAGATTATCCTTCCAATACGGTAGTTCCCAAAAAATACTTTCTTTTGTCCAGTTATGCCAT
>JAUPTC010002335.1:0-14144 GCA_030762895.1 Sophora flavescens
TTCGTGACTTTGCTCGGTGTGGTGCCCCAGATTCCTGACTTGACTCGGTCTGGCGCACCAGATTCCTGACTTGGCTCGGTGTGGTGCATCAGATTCCTGACTTGGCTCGGTGTGGTACCCCTGATTCTTGATTTGGCTCGGTGTGGTGCACGAGATTCATGACTTCGCTCGGTGTGGTACACCATATTCATCACTTGGCTCGGTGTGGTGTACCAGATTCCCGACATGACTCGGTCTGATGGACCAGATTCATGACTTGGATCGATGATGAGCCTCTGTTTGACTGGTTTTATAACTAGTAAAGACCTTGGCTTTGTGCTTATTTTATATCATTTTTACCCAAATTATACTTTATTGTCTCTAAGTAGTATTTTGAGTCTGTAAAGTGTTTTTAAGTTAATTTAGTTGATTTAGAGTGAATAAAGTATTTACTTTTATTTTCTATTTTCAGGTTAATAAAAAGGAATAAATCTGGAGTCTTTCGCCCCGTGAGAAGGCTGTTCGCCCCGCGAACCAGAAGGTGGCTGTTCCTGAAATTGCAAAACTTTCTGTCTCGCCCCGCGAATAAGGACTCGCCTCGCGAGTACCTGGAAGTCAGAGAGCATCACGGTTTACCCGTGTTGAAGGCCACGGGCGTTACAGTTTGGAAGCTGAAGAGTTCGCCTCGCGAATGATATGATCGCCTCGCGAGAAGACCAAGAGTTGCAGACCTTTCATGTTATTCGCCTCACGAGCAGTGCTTCGCCTCGCGAGGACTTGGATTCCAGAAACGTGTATATAAAACAGTCTTAGGCAGAACTGAAGTGGTGGTCAGAATTTGCCAGTTTTGGCTAGTTTCTGAGCTTGTTAGTCTTTTGTTTTTCTCTTAGTTTAATGTTTATTTCTGTAATGGAGAATTAGTCTCCTAGATTAATCTACTGTAATTGGTTTCCATTACCACACTTGAGGTTCTGTGATTCTTCTTTCATTTGCTTTTCTCTTTTCAATGCAATGCTGTATGTTTCTGTTTGTTATTTCAGGAATGTATAGTGTTGTATTGATTCATTTCGGTGATGCTATGTTCTTATACTTAATCGCGTTTGTTATTTCGCGTGTGTTCATTCATGTTCGTTTGTTCATGAGAGCTTAACCCCGTTTGTTATTTCGGGAATAGGAACATACATCTGTAGTAGCGGTTTTCGTTTGTTAATTGTTGCTACAATACGGGAGGGGATTAGTATCGCTTAGTAGAATATGCATGAACCGATGATAGTGGGGAAAGCGAGAAACGATAGGTTAATCGTCTTTATTTTATTTGTTAATCTCTTTTCTTACTCTGTTTTTATTTTGTTTCCTTTATTTTATTTTAATCTCAAAACCCCCATTTCTAACTTTTACTAATTTTCTGTTAATAATAACAACAACTAAAGAGTCCTTGAGAGACGATACTCGAGTTGTCGCACTATACTGCATTATTTTATAATCGCTCGTTCTTTTTGGCGCATGGCGACAGCGCGTTCAAAAATTGGCGCCATTGCCGGGGACTCTGGTTTGTTGTTATTAGCAGAAAATAAAATTAAAAAAAAATAAAAATAAAATAAAATAAATTTCTTTGCTAATTAGTTTTGTCTGCACTGTCTGGTTGTGAATTTTGCCCCATGGATAATTATATGCGAAATTATGTGCCTAATGTTTATTATGAGCAACCATGCATGTATTATCCTAATTTTAGTGAGCCACCACCATACTATCCTAGCCAAGTGACCACCTCTGCACCTTCCGAACCTTCCCTAGAGGACCTGTTCAAGCAAATGGCTTCAATGAGATAAGTGCACATATGGAAGGAATGATGCAACAAATGGCCGAGCAAAATCAACGGATGATAGAGGAAAATCTCAACGAGAAGATGGAGGCTGAATACCGAGAGGACCAAGATGAATCTCGGAAGTTGTGGGCTCTAATTGATCAAGTTACCGCCAACTCGGCTGCAATGCTAACTCCACTGACCCATTGAAGAACATAAAGATTCACAAGTCATTCTTGAAAATATTTCGATGATGATTTTGATAATGTTTACGTTGATGATGAATTATGTGTTGAATCCCCTGATCCTAATGCTTGTTATTGTGATGGAACTGCTTTGTGTGTAGAATGTTTTACAGGTTTATACTTTTCAGGAAAAATAGAAAATGCAGATCGTTTTGCAGGTTTATTTTTTTCAGGAAACCTAGAAAAGGAGGATCAAGAGGACATCTGCTCCACCGTGCTTGAGGATAAAGAAGACTCTTTGGTCTTAGATGCATGTGTTGAGAGTAATGGGGTGGATGATGAACTAATTGCTGAATTTCCAGACATTCTAACTTTTTCTGATTCATTTTCTTGTAATATATGTACTAACTCTAACCTTTGTGTGGTGTGTGCTGAAATTTCTGCATGTATAGCAGGTGATAAATTTGTTAGTGCAGTGGATGAAGACCTTGCAGAAGTTGAAGCAGCACCCGGTAACCTGACTAAGCTGTTTGCCACTTCCCCCTGAGGAGCCACCAGTGGTGGATTTTGCACCCTTGGATTTTGTACCATGGCCAGTCCAAGCGGTTGAACTCCGATTCTATTGGGAGGATTTCATTGAGAAAGAGGTCATCTGTGACCTAAGAGGTAGTGAGAAGTCCGCCGCACTCGGCGAAGTCATCATAGTTATCAAGTGCTCACCCCCACATCAAGGCTGCGAGTCATGGAAGCATGGAATGAACTTCTACTCTTTGTCCATCATGTGGGACTTATGCTACAGGCAGTGGGATCCTGGTGGAACCACCTCTGAATGAGCTTTTCTTAACCCTTTCTTCTTTTTAATTTTCTTTTAATTATGCTTGCTTTATTTTCTGTTTTGTTTTCAATAAAGCTCCTGAATAATTTGAGAAGCTCAGGAGTTGTGTTTGTGTCTTGGTTATGGCAAGTTTATTGGATTTTATTAATTTTTGTATAGATGGATTGCATGATAGTATTGACTGTTTACCCCTAGGATTTGAAAATTTTTTGAAAAATGATCCCCATGTGATTAAAAACTGAACTTTGAGATTTTGTTATGATGACATGATTTATGATAAGTTTGGGGTGATAGGAAGCACACACTAGGGATAGAATCTTTGTCAAGCAATTTGAACATAAATGTCCAGGTGAGGTTTTGAGCCTCCAACATGTTTTTGACTGTGAGAAACTCACTTTTGATTGCACTTTCCTGAATTTGATTGAATCTCTTTTTGGTTTGCATGATTATGTGTTTGCTTCAAATGATTTAGGCATTTTCTTTGTAAATAACTACTTAGCCTAAAATAACCAAATCCTTAATGCATGTTCCTTAGTTAGCCCATTGAGCCTATTAGCCTGTTAATTCTTGTTAACCTTATGTTACAAGCTAAAATCTGAAAAACCATGTTAACCCGATCTTAGGATTAGGAGAGCATGAAATCTTAGTAAGAAATTTGGTTGCAAGAAATTAAGTTTGGGGTGGCTACCAGGTGCAATGTGTTGTTTGGGATTGAAAAAAAAAATTATGTGAAAAAAAAAAAGAAAGAAAAAAAGAAAATATAGAAAAAGAAAAACAGAAAAATATAAAAGTGCAAAAATGCCAAAAAAAAAAAAGAATAAAGAGGCTGTAGTCACCCAAAGCGAAATGAAAAATTAAGAAAGGAACTTGAGTTAAATTCAAAGTGTAAATAATGTTCATGCTCTCTTAGTTCCTAGGGTCTTCAGCCTAGTTCCCTTGTATATCCTACCCTTAGCCAGGCCCCATTACAACCCATAAAAGACCTTTTGATGTTGCTTGCATGTTTTCTGTGGGAATCATTTTGAGATGAAAATCAATTTATGGGAAGTGCTCTTAAAAGTGAAATTGAGTGCAATGTTGCTAGCCTGACACAAACTGAGCGATGAGTGAAACACAAATTTCCCTTGTGAGGAAGGCAGTTGTTTGATTTTGGTGATCTCCCTTTTGTATGTAACTTAGATCCCCTGCTTAGATTGATGATTGTTTGAATGATGAAATTCTCAACTGTTTAGAATAAATTATTGTGGGGATTGCTTTGTTTAAAGGGGGGAACATTGAATTATTTTGATAAATTGCTTGAAATTTGTGCGAAAGTTAATTGAGTCCTTAAGCTTGCCATGTTTTGCCAGGTCTTGAGTCTTTTTAAGTTTTTTGAGTTTTAGTTTGCTTGGGGACAAGCAAAGTTTAAGTTTGGGGTATTTTGATGAGCCTCTGTTTGACTGGTTTTATAACTAGTAAAGACCTTGGCTTTGTGCTTATTTTATATCATTTTTACCCAAATTAGACTTTATTGTCTCTAAGTAGTATTTTGAGTCTGTAAAGTGTTTTTAAGTTAATTTAGTTGATTTAGAGTGAATAAAGTATTTACTTTTATTTTCTATTTTCAGGTTAATAAAAATGAATAAATCTGAAGTCTTTCGCCCTGCGAGAAGGCTGTTCGCCCCCTGGCAACCATGAAAAGTTGTTCGATCACGGATTGCAAAACTTCTTCTTCTTCGCCCGCGAATAAGGACTCGCCTCGCGAGTACTGGAAGTCGAAGCCATCACGGTTTACCCGTGTTGAAGGCCACGGACGTTACAGTTTGGAAGCTGAAGAGTTCGCCTCGCGAATGATATGATAGCCTCGCGAGAAGACCAAGAGTTGCAGACCTTTCATGTTATTCGCCTCGCGAGCAGTGCTTCGCCTAGCGAGGACTTGGATTCCAGAAACGTGTATATAAAACAGTCTTAGGCAGAACTGAAGTGGTGGTCAGAATTAGCCAGTTTTGGCTAGTTTCTGAGCTTGTTAGTCTTTTGTTTTTCTCTTAGTTTAATGTTTATTTCTGTAATGGAGAATTAGTCTCCTAGATTAATCTACTGTAATTGGTTTCCATTACCACACTTGAGGTTCTGTGATTCTTCTTTCATTTGCTTTTCTCTTTTCAATGCAATGCTGTATGTTTCTGTTTGTTATTTCAGGAATGTATAGTGTTGTATTGATTCATTTCGGAGATGCTATGTTCTTATACTTAATCGCGTTTGTTATTTCGCGTGTGTTCATTCATGTTCGTTTGTTCATGAGAGCTTAACCCCGTTTGTTATTTCGGGAATAGGAACATGCATCTGTAGTAGCGGTTTTCGTTTGTTAATTGTTGCTACAACCGGGAGGGGATTAGTATCTGCTTAGTAGAATATGCATGAACCGATGATAGTGGGGAAACCGAGAACAGGCGGTTAATCGTCTTTAGTTTATTTGTTAATCTCTTTTCTTACTCTGTTTTTATTTTGTTTCCTTTATTTTATTTTAATCTCAAAACCCCCATTTCTAACTTTTACTAATTTTCTGTTAATAATAACAACAACTAAAGAGTCCTTGAGAGACGATACTCGAGTTGTCGCACTATACTGCATTATTTTATAATCGCTCGTTCTTTTTGGCGCGCGGCGACAGCGCGTTCAATCGATATGGTGCAACAGATTCTGGATTTAGCTTAGTGTGGGAGGCTGATTGGGCCACGAGAGGGTCACAGATCCGTTTGGCTCGATGTGGTGTACCTGATTCCTGACTTGGCTCAGTGTGGTGCACTAGATTCATGGTTTGGCTCGGTGTGGTGCTCCAGATTCATGATTTGGCTCGGTGTGGTGCACGATTCACGACTGGCTCGGTGTGGTGCAGATTCTGACTTGGCTCGGGTGGTGCACTAGATTCATGACTTGGCTCGGTGTGGTGCACCTGAGTCCTGACTTGGCTCAGTGTGGTGCACCAGATTCTTGACTTGGCTCGGTGTGGGGCACCAGATTCATGACTTGGGTCAGTGTGGTGCACCGGATTCATGACTTGGCTAGGTGTGGTGCACCAAATTCCTGGTTTGGCTCGGTGTGGTGCACCAGATTCATGGTTTAGCTCGGTGTGGTGCACCAGATTCATGACTTGGCTCAGTGTGTTGCACAGATTCCTGTCTTGGCTGTGTGGTGCACAAGATTCCTGACTTGGCTCGGTGTGGTGCACCAGATTCTTGATTTAGCTCGGTGTGGTGCACCAGATTCCTGACTTGGCTCGGTGTGGTGCACCAGATTCATGACTTAGCTCTGTGTGGTGCACCAGATTCGGTGGTCGATTCATGGTGTGGTTCGGTGTGGTGCACCGGATTCATGGTTTGGCTCGATGAGGTGCACCCAGATTCATGGTTTGGCTCGGTGTGGTGCACCAGATTCATGGCTTGGCTCGATGTGGTGCGATTCTCCGTTGCACCGACGCTCGTGTGGTGCCGATTCATGATTTGGCTCGGTGTGATGCACAGATTCATGACTTGGCTCGGTGTGGTGCACAAGATTCATGATTTGGCTCGGTGTGGTGCACGTGATTCCGACTTGGCGGGTTGGTGCACGATCCATGACTTGGCTCGGTGTGGTGCAACTTATTCCTGATTTGGCTCGTTGTGGTGCACCAGATTCATGGTTTGGCTCGGTCTGTTGCACCAGATTCATGACTTGGCTCGGTGTGGTGCACAAGATTCATGGCTTGGCTCGGTCAGGTGCACCAGATTCATGGCTTGGCTCGGTGTGGTGCACTTGATTCATGATTTGGGTGAACAGATTGCTCGGTGTGGTGCACGATTCATGACTTGGTCGGTGTGGTGCACGATTCAGACTTGGCTCGGTGTGGTGCACCGATTCATGACTTGGCTCGGTGTGGTGCACGGATTCGGTTTGGCTCGGTGTGGTGCACAGATTCATGATTTGGCGGTGTGGTGCACAGATTCCGACTTGGCTCGGTGTGGTGCACCAGTTCAGACTTGGCTCGGTGTGGTGCCCAGATTCATGACTTGGCTCGTGTGGTGGCGCCAGATTCTGACTTTGGCTCGGTGTGGTGCACCCGATTCAGGTTTTGGCTCGGTGTGGTGCACAGATTCATGACTTGGTCGGTGTGGTGCACCGATTCATGGTTTGGGGTGCACGACTGGCTCGGTGTGGTGCACAGATTCAGGTTTGGCTCGGTGTGGTGCAGGTTCACGACTGGCTCGGGTGGTGGATTCTGACTTGCCTCGGTGTGGTGCACAGATTCAGACTTGGCCGGTGTGGTGCACAGATTCGACTTGGCTCGGTGTGGTGCACGATTCGACTTGGCTCGGGTGGTGCAAGATTCAGAGGCTCGGTGGTGCACAGTTCGACTTGGTCGGTGTGGTGCACAGATCGACGGCTGGGGGGGGAGGGGCAATTGACTTGCTGGGGGTGCAGATTCAGACTTGGCTCGGTGTGGTGCACAGATTCATGACTTGGCTCGGTGTGGTGCACGATTCGACTTGGCGGGGAGTCGAGGCCGGGGGGGGAGGGGGGGGTCGGGTGGTGCAAGATTCTGATGGCCGGTGGGTGAAGATTCAGACTTGGCTCGGTGTGGTGCCAGATTCGACTTGGCTCGGTGTGGTGCACGATTCAGGTGGGGGGGCAGAGTGGGGGCAGATCGGGGCTCGGTGTGGTGCACGATCGACTGGCTGGGGGGAGGTGCATCACGACTCGGTTGCAGATCGAAAAGCACAGGAAGTTCTGACTTGGCTCGGTGGGGCGCGGTTCTGGAGACTTGGCACGGTGCGGGCCATAAATCGGAGGCTGGGTGGTGCACAGATTAGATAGGCTCGGTGTGGTGCACCGATTCAGATGGCTCGGGGGTGCATGATCATGATGGCGGAGCAGATTCATGACTTGGCTGGGTGGGCACGATCAGTGTCGTGGGCAGTTCAACTGGTGCCCAGATTATGATTTGGCTCGGGACGAGATTCAGATTGGCTCGGGGTGCACAGTCATGAGGGTATAAGTCTGTTTGTGGTGGGTGCACCGATTCGATTTGTAGCCAGGAGGCTCGGAGTGGAGACGACAGATTGGCTCGGTGAGGGGATTCAGAGCCGGGGGGCAGCAGAGGCGGGGGGCAGGCTCGGTGGGGCAGGCGAGCTCGAGGGCCATTCTGATTGGCTCGGGGGATTCACCGGTGGGATTCTGGTTGGTTGGTGTGGTACGGATTCGATGCGATTGGGGATAGAGGGAGAGAGAGGGATTCAGCTTAGCAAGGGGTGCCTACGACTGGCCGATGTGAGGTGCAGACGAAATCGGTGTGGTGAAGACGAGATTTAATCACCCAGTCATGACTTTCTCGTGGGAGGTTAGGTTTGGCTGTGTGGTGCACGGTTCACTTAGTGCAAATTCATGGGTGTGCACAGACTAGGTCAAGGGTGCACTTGATCATGATTGGTGGGTGATTAGGATGATTGGGAGCGGCTGACAGGAGGCTCTAGTTCATGAGTTAGCGGTGTGGTGAATCGACGGTGGGCACGATCATCCTTTGGCTCGGTGTGGTGGTTCAGAGGAAGAGCCTTTTGTTGTGAGTCAGCGATAGTCTGAGGAGGTTTGGCTCGGTGTGGTGCACAGATTGACTTGGCTCGGTGTGGTGCAAGATTCAGATTGGCTCGGTGTGTGCCAATTCATGACTTGGCTCGATGTGGTGCACAGATTCTGGTTTAGCTCGGTGTGGTGCACCAGATTCATGAATTGGCTCGGTGTGGTGCAAGATTCTGAGGCTCGGTGTGGTGCACAGATTCAGACTTGGCTCGGTGTGGTGCACGTCAGAGGGGGGCAGACGAGGGGGGGGAGCGAGGCGGGGGCCGGGTTCAGACTTGGGGGGGTGCAGATTCAGACTTAGCTCGGTGTGGTGCACAGATTCATGACTTGGCTCGGTGTGGTGCACGGATTCAGACTTGGCTCGATGTGGTGCACGATTCATGACTTAGCTCGGTGTGGTGCACTAGATTCACGACTTGGGTCGGTGTGGTGCACGATTCAGTTGGCTCGGTGTGGTGCGATTCAGACTTGGCTCGGTGTGGTGCAGATTCAGCTTGGCTCGGTGTGGTGCACGATTCAGCTTGGCTCGGTGTGGTGCACGATTCATTGGCTCGGTGTGGTGCACGATTCAGGTTTGGCTCGGTGTGGTGCACGATTTGAGGCGGATGGGCACGATAGACGGTGTGGTGCACGATTCAGATTTAGCTCGGTGTGGTGCAAGATTCATGACTTGGCTCGGTGTGGTGCACGATTCATGACTTGGCTCGGTGTGGTGCACAGATTCAGACTTGGCTCGGTGTGGTGCACGATTCAGACTTGGCTCGGGCAGTTCAGACTGGCTCGGGTGGCGGGCGATTTGGTCGGGTGGTGAGCGAGGGCAGTTCAGGGCTCGTGTGGTGCACAGATTCAGGCGGTGTGGGCAGATTCAGACTTGGCTCGGTGTGGTGCGTTCGGTTGGCCGGTATGGTGCACCAGATTCATGACTGGCTCGGTGTGGTGCAACAGATTCATGACTTGGCTCGGTGTGGTGCAACAGATTCATGGGTTGGATCGATGTGGTGCACGGGGGGTGGCGGTGTGGTGCACGATTCAGATTGGCTCGGTGTGGTGCAGTTCGAGGTGTGGTGAGTTCAGACTTGGCTCGGTGTGGTGCACGTTCAGACTTGCTCGGTGTGGTGCAGATTCAGATTGGCTCGGTGTGGTGCAGATTCAGACTGGCCGGTGCGTCGAGCGGGTGGTGCAGATTCAGATGGCTCGGTGTGGGACAGTTCATGTGGTGCACGTCAGGTTGGCTGTGGTGCAGTCAGTTTGGCTCGGTGTGGTGAAGATTCGACTTGGCTCGGTGTGGTGCGTGAGCGGTGGGGATCAGGTTGGCTCGGTGTGGTGCACGATTCAGACTAGCTCGGTGTGGTGCACAGATTCTTGATTTTGCTCGGTGTGGTGCAGATTCATGACTTGGCTCGGTGTGGTGAGTTCAGTTTGGCTCGGTGTGGTGCAAGTTCAGACTTGCTGTGTGGTGCACGATTCAGATTGGCTCGGTGTGGTGCACAGTTCTGGGGGGGCAGCGGGGCCTTGAGGGGGGGCGTTCAGGCTCGGTGGGGCTCATGGTCGGGTGGTGCAAGTTCAGACTTGCGGGGCGGATTCGAGCCGTGTGGGCAGATTCAGATTGGCTCGGTGTGGTGCACAGTTCAGACTGCTCGGTGTGGTGCAGATTCAGACTTGGCTCGGTGTGGTGCAAGATTCGACTTGGCTCGGTGTGGTGCACGGTTCATGATTGGCTCGGTGTGGTGCAGTTCCGGGGGCACAGTCGAGGCTCGGGTGGGCAGATGCTCGGTGTGGTGCACGTTCGACTGGCTCGGGTGGTGCAAGTTCGTGTGGGTGGGCAGGATTCGTTGGCTCGGTGTGGTGCACAGATTCAGACTTGGCTCGGTGTGGTGCACGATTCGACTTGGCTCGGTGTGGTGCAGATTCGACTTGGCTCGGTGTGGTGCAAGTTCAGACTGGCTCGGTGCGGTGCACGATTCGCCGCGGTGGGTGCGATTCAGACTTGCTCGGTGTGGTGCAGATTCTGACTTGGCTCGGTGTGGTGCAAGATTCAGACTTGGCTCGGGTGGTGCACGATTCATGACTTGGCTCGGTGTGGTGCAGATCGACTTGGCTCGGTGTGGTGCTTCGACTTGGCTCGGTGTGGTGCACAGATTCGTGCTCGGTGTGGTGCAGATTCGATAGGCTCGGTGTGGTGCATCGAGGGGGGGTTCGACTTGGTGGTGTGGTGCACGTTCGGTTGGCTCGGTGTGGTCCGATTCGATTGCTCGGTGTGGTGCACGTTCAGACTTGCTCGTGTGGTGCAGATTCGCGCCGTGTGGGGCAGAGGCGGCGGTGGTGCAGATTCGGTTGGCTCGGTGTGGTGCAGATTCGGTTGGCTCGGTGTGGTGCGATTCGATTGCTCGGTGTGGTGCCGGATTCGACTTGGCTCGGTGTGGTGCCAGATTCGGTTGGCTCGGTGTGGTGCACAGTTCTGATTTGGTCGGTGTGGTGCAGATTCATGGTTTGGCTCGGTGTGGTGCAGATTCGACTGGCTCGGTGTGGTGCACCAGATTCATGACTTGGCTCGGGGTGGTGAATCGGATTCATGACTTGTCCCGGTGTGGTGCACCAGATTCAGGCTTGGCTCGGTGTAGTGCCCCAGATTCATGGTTTGGCTCGGTGTGGTGCACGATTGGCTCGGTGGCACATTCATACTGGGTGTGGTGCACAGATTCATGGTTTGGCTCGGTGTGGTGCACGATTCAGATTTGGCTCGGTGTGGTGCACAGATTCACGACTTGGCTCGATGTGGTGCACGATTCAGCTTGGCTCGGTGTGTTGACTTGCTCGGTGTGGTGCACAGACTTGACTTGGCTCGGTGTGGTGCACCGATTCATGACTTGGCTCGGTGTGGTGCACAGATTCGACTTGGCTCGATGTGGTGCCGGATTCATGACTTGGCTCGGTGTGGTGCACAATTCACGACTTGGCTCGGTATGGTGCACGATTCATGGCTTCTCTGTGGTGCACGTTCAGGTTAACTCGGTGTGGTGCACCAGATTCCTGACTTGGCTCGGTGTGGTGCACCTGATTCATGGTTTGGCTCTGTCTGGTGCACCAGATTCAGGACTTGGCGCGGTGTGTTGCACCAGATTCCTGACTTGGCTCGATGTGGTGCACCAGATTCATGACTTGGCTCTATGTGGTGCACCAGATTCCTGCCTTGGCTCGGTGTGGTGCACCAGATTCATGACTTGCCTCGATGTGGTGCACCGGATTCAGGGTTTGGCTCGATCTGGTGCACCAGATTCACGACTTGGCTCGGTGTGGTGCACCAGATTCATGACTTGGCTCGGTGTGGTGCACCGGATTCATGGTTTGGCTCGGTGTGGTGCACCAGATTCCCGACTTGGCTCGGTGCACCGGATTCAGGGTTTGGCTCGGTCTGGTGCCCCTGATTCCTGACTTGGCTCGGTGTAGTGCACAAGATTCCTGACTTGGCTCGGTGTGGTGCCCCAGATTGCTGACTTGGCTCGGTGTGGTGCTCCAGATTCCTGACTTGGCTCGGTCTGGTGCACCTGATTCATGGTTTGGCTCCGTCTGGTGCACCAGATTCATGACTTGATCCTGTGTGGTGCACCAGATTCATGGTTTGGCTCGGTGTGGTGCACCAGATTCCTGACTTGGCTCGGTGTGGTGCACCAGATTCATGACTTGATCATGTGTGGTGCACCAGATTCCTGACTAGGCTCAGCGTGGTGCACCAGATTCCTGACTTGGCTCTGTGTGGTACCCCATATTCCTGACTTGGCTCGGTGTGGTGCACCAGATTCCTGACTTGGCTCGGTGTGGTGCCCCAGATTCCTGACTTGATCCTGTGTGGTGCACCAGATTCATGGTTTGGCTCGGTGTGGTGCACCAGATTCAGGGTTTGGCTCGGTCTGGTGCCCCTGATTCCTGACTTGGCTCGGTGTGGTGCACCAGATTCATGACTTGGCTCGGTGTGGTGCACCAGATTCACCCAACACCAGCAAATTCACAACATTCACTGCATAACCGCTCACCTCTTTCATCCTCTAATAAGGGTAGGGTGAAAATGGCCTTGCAATGTAAGAAAGGAAAAAGGAAAGTCAGGAGCAGACTCACAACAAAATATCAAATAATTGAATGTTAACTTTAACAATTATTAAAAACTAAATTCAAATAGAAAAGAGACACAACAAAATTACCTTAATGGGGGCCAATTTTACACCACATGGAAGGAACTACGCTAAGAATTGTTTTATCATTAGACACCCTCCTAACCCAATGATGCCTGTCAAAACTATAATATGAATAGACCTTTATTCTCAACATTGATCAACAATGTCCTCTTAACCAACCCATCAAAGACAAGTGGGTAAATGCCAGCACAAACACACACACACTAATCCAGTAAAGATTGTTCACTTCACATTAAGAGTGAGAAATTCAACTAAGAAAATAAAACAATCACATAATTTTATAACATAAATTAAACCTTTTGAACTTCACACATACATAGCTCTTGTTTATAAGAAGGTGGGCATCACATCACAATCAAAGAGAATGAGAATGGCCAACATTCAGCTTGATCTTTGTATCTATCTATATATAAGACCTAAAGAAATAAAATTTGTATAAAAAAATGCAAATAATTAATAGAATAATAACTTGTATTCTCATTTGATTCGAATGGAACCAATTTTCTCGTGAAGTGATAGTAACAAAATGTCAAAACTGGAGTTGTGGTAGTAAAGGCATGAATTAGCAATAAATTCAAGGAGGCAAATGACTAAAGTCCAATGAAGGTAATCACACAGTTACAGTAGTGTCGGAATAGAAGCCATATTCAACTTCACAAATTCTTAATCCATTGTACAAATAAATAACATACAAACTCATAGCCAAGCATATCTGCTTTTAGATTTTCTAGACTTTAGAACAATGACAATCATAAAACAAAGAACTTACTTAAGGATTAACACCGCATATTGTACTTTATGCTTCCTTTTCTAGACTCTAGACAAAATAGAAACAAAAGAAAAGTACAAATCAAATATATCATTTGGAGCACAAAACATGCATGCCTTAAGTTTATAAGGATATATATCTTCATACATGTTGATAGAGAGATTCGATGCCCTCTTTTGTATTTGTGTTGGCTAAGCTATGAAATCCCACAAAAAAATCTAAAAATTACATAACCAAGACTACAAATAAGAACTTGATAGGTTTATCTTTAGCCAATCACATTGTTTATGTTGTTTTCAGCTTTATGCGTAGCCTTTGGATCCTATGCTTCCTTGAGAAAAAATTGAGAAAGAGAAGGAACATGTAAGAGAGAGAAAATTGATTTAGAAACTGGAAATGTCATTAACTGAGTGAAACACATAAGTTCTTGGAAACTTATACATGAGTCTAGGCCAGTCTAGAAGCTAAACTACTATACCTAGTTTAACTTAACATAACAGAAGCCTAGCTTATAAAAAAAAACATAACAGAAGCCTAACTAACTTGACATGTTAGCACCATCTACTCTAACATGTAAGAAGAGATGACTAATGAAAAAAGGCATTTACATAGAGAAGTGTGTCTCTCTCAAATGAATAGATACTTATCACTCCTATTGAAGAATATAGAGGAATCTGTTTCGCCATGATGATTCAAGAACATGCACAATGAGTAGTATAAGAAAACAAAGTTTGGTCATTTAACTAAGACATTAAAGAGAGAAAAAAATTAAAAACAACAAATTAAGAGGCCA
>JAUPTC010002336.1:0-14138 GCA_030762895.1 Sophora flavescens
GTGATAATGGGAAGGAGTTTGCTCTAACACAGTTTTTATAACTCTAAAGGGATTGTACATCACAGATCTTGTGTGGAAACCCTACAACAAAATGGAATTGTAGAGAGAAAACACCAACACATTCTCAGTGTTGCTAGAGCTATTTTGTTTCAAGCACAACTCCCTAAGTTTTTCTGGAATTTTGCTGTTGCACATGCCATTTATTTGATCAACAGACAACCTTAGGGAGTTGTGCTTGAAACAAAATAGCTCTAGCAACACTGAGAATGTGTTGTGTTTTCTCTACAATCTCAAAACTTTTGGTTGCTTGTGCTATGCAAGCACCATTTCTTCACATAGAAGAAAACTAGATCCAAGAGCAAGGAAATGTTTGTTTCTTGGCTCTGTGTCCGGCACTAAGGGCCATGTCCTGTTTGATCTGAAAAATAAAGAGACTTTTCTCTCAAGGGATGTGATCTTCTATGAAGACAAATTCCCATACCTAAAAAGCACAAATGAGATTGCAAATGACTTAGAGTTTTCCATTCCAAATTTCCCAGCAAACTCATTTCCAAATACTTTGCAGACTGATGACACTGCACTAACTCATGATCATACTATCATCACTGACACTGCACTGAACAATAATAAACCTACTGTGTCTCATCATGATTCATCCAATCCTGCTGTTGTTCCTCCACCTATGCATGATGTTCCAATTACAAGACAATCCACTAGAATGAGGAAACAGCCCACATACTTGCAGGATTATCACTGTTCTTTAGCCAACTCAGCAACTGCACCTTCATCCTCTGAGTTACAGGTCAGGTATCCCGTTTCTCAGTTCATTCCCTATGATAATCTTTCCAGCACTCACAAACACTTTTCCCTAGCTATTTCTTCCATTCCTGAGCCTAACAGTTATACAGAAGCTGTGACTAATGAGAATTGGAGAGATGCTATTCAGGCTGAGTTGCTAGCTCTCGAGAAAAATCAGACATGGACTCTCACTTCTCTTCCTCATGGGAAACAAACAATAGGCTGTAAGTGGGTGTTCAAATTGAATCATAAAGCAGATGGCTCCATAGAGAGATATAAGGCAAGGCTAGTAGCCAAGGGCTACACTCAAACTTGTGGCATTGATTACCTAGAAACATTCGGCCCAGTTGTGAAAATGACCATAGTCGAGTCCTTTTGTCCCTTGCTTCCACACACTAGTGGCATTTACATCAGCTGGATGTAAACACAACCTTTCTCCATGGAGACCTCCATGAGGAGGTTTATATGATTCCACCACCTGGCCTAGAGATGCTGATCCTAATTTGGTATGCAAACTTGAAATCTCTTTATGGACTCAGCAGGACCGCAGCTGCCGCCACGCGCCAAAAGAACGAGCGATTATAAAATAATGCAGTATAGTGCGACAACTCGGATCGTCTCTCAAGGACTCTTTAGGTGTTGTTATTATTAAAGAAAAAGTTAGAAAAAGTTAGAATTGGGGTTTTGAGATTGGAAACTAAATTAAAGAAGCAAAACAGAAAACACAAGAAGAAAATAGAGCAGTTACCAAATAAGCTAAAGCGATTAACCCATCTGCTTTTGGTTTCCCAACTATCATCCGGTTCATGCAAATTCCTAGCCCTAAGAAGATTCTAATCCCTCCCAGGTTGTAGCAATAATTCACAAGCGGACCCACTACTCTGGATATATGTCCCTATTCCCGAATTAAGCAAACGGGGTTAAGCACTTCGTGAACTAAGCGAACACGAAACGTACACACGCGAATTAAGCAAACGCGATTATATATAGGAACACGATATCACCGAGATAAACCAACACAACACAATATACTCCTGAATTAAGCAAACAGAAATATAAAGCATGGTATTGAAAAGAGAAAAGGAAATGAAAACAGGAAATACAAGAACCTCAAGTCTTAACAGGAACCAATCACAGTAGATTAATCTAGGAGATTAATTCTCCATTACAGACATAAGCAGAAAAGAAAAGAAAAGAAAAGGAAAATAAACTATTGAAACTACCACTACTCCTCCTCACTCCTCCTCTGCCTAACTATGAATCCTATTTATATAAAATCTCTCAATATCTGAATGCCCTTTTATTAACTTCAACCTCTGCCTCTTAGCTTTCCAAAGCCACTTAATTTGCTTAATTATGAGTTAAGATGAGGGAGTTATGTCCACATTCAACTCATAGGGCAGCTGAAACGTCTCTGACTTCACATGGATTAAAGCCCTTCAAAACGGCTCTGTTTGGAATAATGGTCTTCATGAGAGTTAAACCTCTTTGTTTGATCTTTCATTTGCCACCGGTTTCAGTTCAAACCGACATCTACAGCCCAAGTTATGGCCCAATCTTCATGAACAGTTCAGGTTCCAGTGACAGCAATTATATTCTGACTTCCAGACTCGCGAGGCGAATGGATGCTCGCGAGGCGAACGCTTCAACTTCAAAATTGCCACAGCCGTGATCTTCAACACGGGCAAGCCGTGATCGTCTCTGACTTTTCAGAGTTGCAATACTCGCGGGGCGAGAGATTCTTCGCGGGGCGAGTGGCTCCAGATTTATTTTATTTTATTTTATTAACCTGAAAAACAAAAAAATAAAAGTAAATACTTTATTCACTCTAAATCAACTAAATTAACTTAAAAACAATTTACAAACTCAAAATATTACTTAAGGACAATCAAGTCTAATTTGGGTGAAAATGATATAAAATAAGCACAAAGCCAAGGTCTTTACTAGTTATAAAACCAGTCAAACAGAGGCTCATCAAAATACCCCAAACTTAAACTTTGCTTGTCCCCAAGCAAACTACAACTCAAAAACTTAAAAAGACTCAAGACCTGGCAAAACATGGCAAGCTTAAGGATTCAATCAACTTTCATAGATTTCAAGCAATTTTTCAAAAGAATTTTTCTTTCAATGTTCCCCCCACACAAGCAAAACAATCCCCACAATCATTTATTCTAAACATTTGAGAAATTCATCATTCAAACAATCATCAATCTAAGCAGGGGATCTAAGTTACACATAAAGGGAGATCACCAAATCCAAACAACTGCCTTCCTCCACAAGGGAAATTTGTGTTTCACTCAATCGCTCAATTTTTGTCAAAGCTATCAACAATTCACTCAATTTCACTTTTAAGAGCACTTCCCATAAATTTGATTTTCATCTCAAAATGGTCCCCACAGAAAATATGCAAGCAACATCAACAGGTCTTTTATGGGTTGTAATGGGGCCTGGCTCGGGGTAGGATATACAAAGGAACTAGGTGAACACCCTAGGAACTAAGAGAGCATGAACATTATTTACACTTTGAAATTCACTCAAGTTCCTTTCTTAATTTTTTTTTTTTATGCTTACGGGTGGCTACAGCCTTTTTATTTCTTTTGGCATTTTTGCACTTTTATTATTTTTTTCTGTTTTTCTTTTCTTTTCTTTTTTTATTTTTTTCACAAATTTTTTTTTTTACATAAATTTTTTTCTCAATCCCAAACAACATGTTACACCTTGCAGCCACCCCCAAACTTAGTTTCTTGCACCCATTCTAAGATTACATGCTCTCCTAATCCTAAGATCTAGTTAACATGGTTTTCCAGATTTTTGGGCTTATAACATTAGGTTATCAAGAATTAACAAAGCTAATAGGCTCAATGGGGCTAACTAGGAACATGCATTAGGAATTGGTTATTTTTAGGCCAAGTAGCTATTTACAAAGAAAATGCCTAAATCATTTGAAGCAAACATATAATCATGCAAACCAAAAAGAGATTCAAGCAAATTCAGGAAAGTGCAACTTAAAAGTGATTTTCACACAATTTAAAACATGTTGGAGGCTCAAAACCTCACCTGGACATTTATGCAATTTGTTTGATGAGATTCTATCCCTAGGTGTGTGCTTCCTATCACCCCAAACTTATCATAAATCATGCCATCATAATAAAATCTCAAAGTTCAGTTTTCAATCATATGGGGATCATTTTTCAAAAATTTTCAAATCCTAGGGGAAAACAAATAACACTATCATGCAATCCATCTATGCAAAAATTAATAAAATCCAATAAACTTGCCATAACCAAGACACAAACACAACTCCCGAGCTTCTCAAATTATTCAGAGCATTATTGAAAATAAAACAGAAATAAAGTAAAGAAAAGAAAATTAAAAAGAAGCAAGGGTAAGAAAAACTCATTCAGAGGCGGTTCCACGGGATCCCACCGCTCGTAGCGTAAGTCCCACATGGTAGCCAAAGGACAAAAATTCATTCCAAGCCTCCCTAACTTGCAGCTTTGATACGGAGGTGAGCACTTGACAACCATGATAACTCCACCCAAGTGCGGCGGACTTCTCACTTCCTCCGGGGTCACAGAAGACCTCCTTTACAACAAAATATCCCAAATATAAGAGGGGCACAACCACATCGACCCGCCATGGAGCAATAACCAAGGGTGAAAAATCCATCACTGGTTCCTCGGGGGAAATGGTAAACGATTAGAAATGGTTAACGGTCTTGCTTCATTCTCATTATCATCCTGCAAAAATAGAGTCAAGAAACCCAAGATAAACAAAGACACGGGTTAGTGTCAAGACAGCTAGTACATGTAGTAAAAGAAACTAAGTTAGTAAAGATATGATTGTCTGGACTTTCTGCACACGGTTCATCCACCCCATCACTCTCAACACCTGCATCTAAAACCAAAGATTTTTTTTATCCTCAAGCACGGTGGAGCGAATGTTCTCTTGATCCTCCTGATCCTCATTTTCTTTGTTTCCTTTCAAGTATAAACCTGCATAACAAGGTATACACAAAGCAGAACGATACCATCACAATAACAATCATTAGAATCAAGAGATTCAACACATAATTCCTCATCAATGCAAATATCATCATCGTAATTATCATCAAAAGTATTTTGGGAATAACCATCCGTGAATCCTTATGTTCCTCGGGCGGTCGTGGAGTTAGCATTGCAAATGAGTTGGCGATAACTTGATCAATCGAGCCCACAATTTCTCGAGATTCAGTTTGGTCCCTCCGGTATTGAGCCTCCATCCTCTGTTGAAATTCAAGATTGCTCGCTTCCATCATCCGTTGAAATTCAAAATCTTGTTGTGCCATCCGTTGATTGTTCTCTTCCATTTGTTGTAGCATTGAAGCAATCTCATCCAAGGTGGAAGGTGCAGAGGTGGTCACTTGGCTAGGATAGTATGGTGGTGGCTCACTACAATTAGGATAATACATGCAAGGTTGCTCATAATAAACATTAGGCAAATATCCATACATGTAATTATCCATGGCAATCAAACATCCAGACAAACAGACAAAACTAACTAGAAAAGAGAAATTTTTTTTTTTTTTAATTTAACTTTCTGCTAATAACAACAAACAAGAGTCCCCTTAGCACGCGCATTTTTTCAACCAGCGCTTCGCCACGCGCAAAAAGAACGAGCGATTATAAAATAATGCAGTATAGTGCGACAACTCGGATCGTCTCTCAAGGACTCTTTTAGGTGTTGTTATTATTAATGTAAAAGTTAGAAAAAGTTAGAATTGGGGGTTTTGAGATTGGAAACTAAATTAAAGAAGCAAAACAGAAAACACAGCAAGAAAATAGAGCAGTTACCAAATAAGCTAAAGCGATTAACCTCATGCTTTTGGTTTCCCCAACTATCATCGGTTCATGCAAATTCCCTAGCCACTAAGAAGATTCTAATCCCCCCCCCAGGTTGTAGCAATAATTCACAAGCGGACCCATTTCTGCGTATATATGTCCCTATTCCTAGATTAAGCAAACGGGGTTAACACTCCGTGAACTAAGCGAACACGAAACGTACACACGCGAATTAAGCAAACGCGATTATATATAGGAACACGATATCACCGAGATAAACTAACACAACACAATATACTCAAATTAAGCAAAACGAAATATAAAGCATGGTATTGAAAAGAGAAAAAGGAAATGAAACAGAAATACAAGAACCTCAAGTCTTAACAGGAACCAATCACGGTAGATTAATCTAGGAGATTAATTCTCCATTGACGGATATACGAGAAAAGAAAAGAAAAGAAAAGGAAAATAAACTATTGAAACTACCACTACTCCTCCTCACTCCTCCTCCGCCTAACTATGACTCCTATTTATATAAAATCTCTCAATATCTGAATGCCCTTTTATTAACTTCAACCTCTGCCTCTTAGCTTTCCAAAGCCACTTAATTTGCTTAATTATGAGTTAAGATGAGGGAGTTATGTCCACATTCAACTCATAGGGCAGTGAAACGTCTCTGACTTCACATGGATTAAAGCCCTTCAAAACGGCTCTGTTTGGAATAATGGTCTTCATGAGAGTTAAACCTCTTTGTTTGATCTTTCATTTGCCACCGGTTTCAGTTCAAACCGACATCTACAGCCCAAGTTATGGCCCAATCTTCATGAACAGTTCAGGTTCCGATGGCAAAGAATTATATTCGACTTCCCGGACTCGCGAGGCGAATGGATGCTCGCGAGGCGCTTAACGCTTCAACTTCAAAATTGCCACAGCCGTGATCTTCAACACGGGCAAGCCGTGATCGTCTCTGACTTTTCAGAGTTGCAATACTCGCGGGCGCGAGATTCTTCGCAGGGCGAGTGGCTCCAGATTTATTTTATTTATTTTATTAACCTGAAAAACAAAAAAATAAAAGTAAATACTTTTATTCACTCTAAATCAACTAAATTAACTTAAAAACAATTTACAAACTCAAAATATTACTTAAGGACAATCAAGTCTAATTTGGGTGAAAATGATATAAAATAAGCCGCAAGCCAAGGTCTTTTACTAGTTATAAAACCGAGTCAAAGCGAGGCTCATCAAAATACCCCAAAAACTTAAACTTTGCTTGTCCCCAAGCAAACTACAACTCAAAAACTTAAAAGACTCAAGACCTAGCAAAACATGGCAAGCTTAAGGATTCAATCAACTTTCATAGATTTCAAGCAATTTTTCAAAAGAATTTTTCTTTCAATGTTCCCCCCTTACAAGCAAAACAATCCCCACAATCATTTATTCTAAACATTTGAGAAATTCATCATTCAAACAATCATCAATCTAAGCAGGGATCAATTACACATAAAGGAGATCACCAAATCCAAACAACTGCCTTCCTCACAAGGGAAATTTGTGTTTCACTCAATCGCTCAATTTTTGTGTTTATCAACAATTCACTCAATTTCACTTTTAAGAGTACTTCCCATAAATTTGATTTTCATCTCAAAATGGTTCCCATAGAAAATATGCAAGCAACATCAAAGGTCTTTTATGGGTTGTAATGGGGCTTGTTTCGAGAGTAGGATATACTAAAGGAACTAGAGGTGAAGACCCAGGAACTAAGAGAGCATGAACATTATCTACACTTTGAAATTCACTCAAGTTCCTTTCTTAATTTTTTTCTTTTATGCTTGGGTGGCTAGACTTTTTATTTCTTTTTGGCATTTTTGCACTTTTATTATTTTTTTGTTTTTCTTTTCTTTTTTTTTTTTTTTCACAAATTTTTTTTTTTCATAAATTTTTTCTCAATCCCAAACAACATGTTACACCTTAGCCACCCCAAACTTAGTTTCTTGCACCCATTCTAAGATTACATGCTCTCCCAATCCTAAGATCGGTTAACATGGTTTTCAGATTTTTGGGCTTATAACATTAGGTTATCGGAATTAACAGGCTAATAGGCTCAATGGGGCTAACTAGGGAACATGCATTAGGAATTGGTTATTTTTAGGCCAAGTAGCTATTCTACAAAGAAAATGCCTAAATCATTTGGAAGCAAACATATAATCATGCAAACCAAAAGAGATTCAAGCAAATTCAGGAAAGTGCAACTAAAAAAGTGATTTTCACACAATTTAAAACATGTTGGGCTCATAAACCTCACTGGACATTTATGCAATTTGTTTGGATGAGATTCTATCCCTAGTGTGTGCTTCCTATCACCCCCAAACTTATCATAAATCATGCCATCATAATAAAATCTCAAAGTTCGCTTTTCAATCATATGGGGATCATTTTTCAAAAATTTTCAAATCCTAGGGGAAAACAGTCAACACTATCATCGCAATCCATCTATGCAAAAATTAATAAAATCAATAAACTTGCCATAACCAAGACCATAAACACAACTCTGAGCTTCTCAAATTATTCAGAGCATTATTGAAAATAAAACGAAATAAAGTAAAGAAAAGAAAATTAAAAAGAAGCGAGGGTAAGAAAACTCATTCAGGCGGTTCCAAGATCCCATGCCCGTAGCGTAAGTCCCACATGGTAGCCAAAGGACAAAAATTCATTCCAAAGCCTCCCTAACTTGCGGCTTTGATACGGAGGTGAGCACTTGACAACCATGATAACTCCACCCGGTCGGCATGGACTTCTCACTTCCTGCGGGGTCACCGATGACCTCCTTTTCAACAAAAATCTCCCAATAGAAGTGGGGCTCAACCTCTTGGACCGGCCATGGTGCAAGATCCAAGGGTGCAAAATCCATCACTGGTTCCTCGGGGAAATGGTAAACAGTTAGAAATGGTTAATCGGTGCTTGCCATTCTCATTATCATCGCTAAAATAGAGTCAAGAAACCCAGACAAACTAGCACACGGGTTAGTGTCGGACAGCTAGTACATGTAGTAAAAAGAAACTAAGTTAGTAAAGATATGATTGTCCGGACTTTCTCACTCACGGTTCATCCACCCATCCTCTCAACACCGCATCTAAAACCAAAGATTTTTTTTTATCCTCAAGCACGGTGGAGGCGATGAATTTCTCTTGATCCTCCCGATCCTCATTTTCTTTGTTTCCTTTCAAGTATAAACCTGCATAACAGTGTATACACAAAGCAGCGATTACCATCACAATAACAATCATTAGAATCGGGGATTCAACACATAATTCCTCATCAGCAAATATCATCATCGGAATTATCATCAAAAGTATTTTTCGGGAATAACCATCTTGAATCCTTATGTTCCTCAAGGGGCGTGGAGTTAGCATTGCATGAGTTGGCGGTAACTTGATCAATCGAGAGCCCACAATTTCACGAGATTCAGTTTGGTCCCTCAGTATTGAGCCTCCATCCCTGTTGAAATTCAAGATTGCTCGCTTCCATCATCCAGTTGAAATTCAAAAATCTTGTTGTGCCATCCGTTGATTGTTCTCTTCCATTTGTTGTAGCATTGAAGCAATCTCATCCAAGGTGGAAGGTGCAGAGGTGGTCACTGGCTGAGGATAGTATGGTGGTGGCTCACTACAATTAGGGATAATACATGCAAGGTTGCTCATAATAAACATTAGGCAAATATCCATACATGTAATTATCCATGGCAATCAAACAACCAGACAAAGCAGACAAAACTAACTAGAAAAGAGAAATTTTTTTTTTTTTAATTTAACTTTCTGCTAATAACAACAAACAAGAGTCCCCGGCAACGGCGCCAATTTTTGACCGCGCTGTCGCCACGCGCCAAAAGAACGAGCGATTATAAAATAATGCAGTATAGTGCGACAACCTCGGATCGTCTCAAGGACTCTTTAGGTGTTGTTATTATTAATGAAAAAAGTTAGAAAAAGTTAGAATTGGGGGTTTTGAGATTGGAAACTAAATTAAAGAAGCAAAACAGAAAACACAGCAAGAAAATAGAGCAGTTACCAAATAAGCTTAAGCGATTAACCCTCACACTTTTGGTTCCCCAACTATCATCGGTTCATGCAAATTCCCCAGCCCTAAGAAGATTCTAATCCCTCCTAGGTTGTAGCAATAATTCTAAGCGGACCCACTCTGAGATATATGTCCATTATTCCACGAATTAAGCAAGCGGGTTAACACGCAGTGAACTAAGCGAATACGAAAGCGTACACCGCGCGAATTAAGCAAGCGATTATATATAGGAACACGATATCAGAGATAAACCAACACAACACAATATACTCTGAATTAAGCAAACAGAAATATAAAGCATGGTATTGAAAAGAGAAAGGAAATGAAAGCAGAAATAAAGGAACCTCAAGTCTTAACAAAGAACCAATCCCAGAGATTAATCTAAGAATAAATTCTCCATTCTCGTACATAAGCGAAAAGAAAAGAAAAGAAAAGGAAAATAAACTATCCAAAACTACCACTACTCCTCTCATCCTCCTCTTGCTATTATGACTCTATTTATATAAAATCTCTCAATATCTGAATGCCCTTTTATTAACTTCAACCTCTGCCTCTTAGCTTTCCAAAGCCACTTAATTTGCTTAATTATGAGTTAAGATGGGGAGTTATGTCCACATTCAACTCATAGGGCAGCTGAAACGTCTCTCTGGCTTCACATGGATTAAAGCCCTTCAAAGCGGCTCTGTTTGAATAATGGTCTTCATGAAAGTTAAACCTCTTTGTTTGATCTTTCATTTGCCACGGTTTCAGTTCAAACCGACATCTACAGCCCAAGTTATGGCCCCAATCTTCATGAACAGTTCGGGTTCGGTGACAGCAATTATATTTCGACTTCCCGGTTTGAGGCGAATGGATTTTCAAGAAGCGGCCTCAACTCAAAATTGCCACAGCCGTGATCTTCAACCCAGGCAAGCCGTGATCGTCTCGACTTTCAGGAGTTGCAATACTCAGGGCGAGATTCTTCGGGGGCGAATGGCTCCGATTTATTTTATTTTATTTTTTCTAACACAGAAAAAAAAAAATAAAAGTAAATGCTTTATTCACTCTAAAAATCAACTAAATTAACAAAACAATTTACAAACTCAAAATATTACTTAAGGACAATCAAGTCTAATTTGGGTAAAATAATATAAAATAAACCTGAAAAAAGTCTTTTACTAATTATAAAGCCCGATGAGAAACGGAGAAGCCAGTCGGAGGGCATCCTCCCAGGTGGAATGACAAAAAGTATCTCAAGTCTTCACTTTCACCGGTTATGTACAATCCAGTGACTATTCTATGTTTGTCAAAGCAAATGGCCCCTTGTTTCAATGCAATTCTTGTGTATGTTGATGATCTTGTTTTGCGGAAATGATCTCCTTTAAATCCAATAACATTAAATTGCCGATAACAAGTTTAGCATTAAAGACCTTGGGAACAGAAGTTCTTCCATGGCTTGAAATTTCCGAGGACACAAAGAGGAATCGGTCTTTATCGGAAAAAATACCTTTGGACCTACTAAAGACATAGGGCTACTTGCAGCAAAGCCTTGTAACACTCGATGGATTGCAAAGTAAACTTGCCAATGGCTCGGAGAAGTAATGAAAGATCCCTGGCATATAGGAAGATGGTTGGAAGATTGATGTATCTAACTCATTCCGGACCAGGATATTTCCTTTTTAGTAAGTCAAGCCAATTCTGAGAGATCCAACATGTGACATCACCAGGCAATCAAGATTTTCGGATATATAAAAAAAAAAGGTGCAGGGGAAGGGCTGTTCTTTCCAGTGATCCAACTCTCAATTGAGAGCTTTAGTGCTTATTACGGAGCCACATGTCTAGACACAAGGAGATCCGTAACTGGATTTTTTTTTCAAGGCTCTTCACTCATTTCATGGAAAAGTAAAAAGCGATCTGATCTACAAGTCCTCATCGAAGAGTTTGAGTATGAGGGCTTTGGCTCAAGCCACTTGTAGAAGCATAGTGGCATTGCCAGTACCTTCTGCAAGATCTTTGTGTTCCATTTAGTAAGTTGTCATCTAGTGTGATAACCAATCGGCCTCCAGATAGTGACTAATCCAGTGTTTCATGAAGACAAACACGCCAAAGCAGTTGCCACGTAGTGAGAGAGAGAGTTCAATACGGTGTGCTTTTGCCAACACAGGTGGGCGTGTGATATATACACCTTGTAGTAGCTAATTTCGAGTTATCAATGAAATTTACTCATTCATCAAACTCTCATCCTCTCTGCTTCAGTTCCATTAAGTGTGCGAGATGCCACGTGAGACTTTCACGAAGCTTCACCTTTGTTCAGTTCTTACTTTCAAACATGAAGAGGATCGATGGGCTGGTATGCTATAAATGAGTGAGAGCAATGGAAGAGATCCAATCAAGACGAGTTAAAAATATAAAATAGATACCCATTAAAGCATATTCAAAAATTTGCTTAATCACGGTTCCTAGACCTAATGCATTCAATAGGTTTGTGTTATATAGACCATTGTAGTGGATATTTCCTTAATCATGATTTCTTATGCATTCGATAAATGTCCATTGGTGGATTTTGTTAAACTGACAAAACAAGCCGAGTACAAGCTTTTTTAAGGTCGATGAATCAATAAAATATCTCCACTGTAAAAAAGGCAAATTAAACAGTAATTCTTACAAAATACATTGTTGCCTTATTTTGAGTTAAATAACTAGTTCAAAGCAATGCTTTCAACATGAATTCCCTATTAATACAAATTCATGAGACTATATTGAATGTTCAACATCGACATGCAGCAATTGCTGCTAGTTTCAATTGTAATGCGGGAATAATTTAGACATAGGTTGGAAAGAATATTTAAAAAGGATGATGGATATGAACATGTGGTTCCCATTAAGCATTCGAATTTAAATTCTGTTGTTTAATACCTTGTTACTTATAGAATCGAACTCATTTGTAGAGACTATAAGCGGAAGATCTTACACTCTTCTACATAGACTTGCTGGAATATTGTCTATAAGCGTTGCTGCCATTGTGTCTAGGGAGAATATGTGGTATCATGTAAAAATAGAGATAGTGCTCCACAGTCTCAACTTTTTCTTTGTAAAGATTAATGTAGTATATGAAAGGCCTTGGCATAAGTGTGTTAGAAAAAAGCCATGTACAACATTGTACATTCTTGTGAAATAATGTAAATTGATCTAAATTACTTGTTTATTTTTATTAGGATGGATGATCCCAGGTTTGGGTCATTGTCACGATTAGAAGTTCCCCTGACGGATGGGATAAGCTCGCTTTCCTTAGTGGTAGGAATAAGGCGTTACATTTTTAGGAGATCTTGAAAAATGATGTTGGAATTTATAATATCATTGACGAAAGCTATTTGTAGATAAACCACTTTCCATATATCAGTACAAATTTAAAGGCTTCTAAAAAATAAGATCATTTGAATGTTGAGAAGTAAATATATATTCAACAACAAATGCAAAAAACGATAATTCCTCCGTAATGATGGCAAACTTCTTTTCCCTATTCCATATGAGAAAGGAGATTCTATACTTGCACATATTCAGTAAGGAGAAATACACAGAATAGGTAGATGATAGTAAGGAGAAAAACTATGCTGTGTGATATGACTAAGGACGGAGGATTTAACTAAGCTACTTGGATAAAAATAAAGTTCATTCATATATTTTTAAATGATTCCTTTTTTTTTTTGTTATTTAGTTTTCGGGGTATTCTTCACGCATGGCTAGGAGACTAATCTCTCGGTGGTAGGACCCGCAAAGGCGACAAAGTTCTCCTCGAGAGTTTTAACATTATTTGCATTCAGGGGCCATATTGAACCTCAGGACCTCTGGTTATTTGGAAGATCTGCCATCTCATCCAAGTGCTCTTGAGTCTTTATGATATTTCTTATTACAATGACTCCTCATATATAGCAGCCCCAGGAAGATAATTGTGTTACGCATAGAGAGTCATTCTACAAATCTTCATCATCCTGTCTCCCAAATACTTTGCAAGATAACATTAGGATGCATATGGGTTGAATTAATCATTGATTGTGAAATCTTGAGTTGGTCTAGGTCCACGAAATTTCATGTTAGCTTACTTCTAAGAACACGGCAAGTGTATGTATGTTTTTTTTTGATAAGCTAAAAATTATATTAAGAAAAATCTTGGGGTACTCTCTTGCTGCGTATACTATAGGACCAAATAGTAAACAAGCTTCAAGCAGTTATTTGTTAAATGCACTGAGAACCCCACACCATAAACAAATCAGGAATGAATTTAAGTTTTTAGAGATATCCCCACTCAGCAAAAGCATGTCCACTTAGAAACTAAGCCCATCAAGAAATTAGATGTAACGACATGTCAACATAAAATCTAAATGACCTTGAATGGAGGTTTGCGGGTCAGTGCCCCGAGTCCACATAAGTTAGTCCGCTTCTTCAATAATCCATTGCTCCACATCCAAA